>CAJVPI010001194.1:0-15414 GCA_910592345.1 Paraglomus brasilianum
GAGAGCGAGTATAATAGTTTTAAATCTCATTTTCGCATTTTGCGATCTACGTTCAATCGACTGCTTAGTATCCTACAGCAACATCCTACTATTTATCCACATCCTTTCGACCTCAAACTCCTATTGAAATTCAAGCTGGCATTGTGATTCAACGATTAGCAAATCCTCTGGGACATCGCCAACTAGAACAAATGTTTGGTGTTAGCCAAGGATCAGTCGCACATTTACTAAACATTTATTGAAGCCATTCTGGACATCCTCCAACATTATCAAACCCGCATACGTTGTGGATGTTTGTATAATAAAGGATCCGAGATTTTTTTGCTTCTTAGGCATTGCAATGAATATGAAAAAAAAAAAAAAAAATTTATTGATGTTCTATCCCATGTATTGCTCTCGTCACATCACATCGATCATAGAGATGTCTGGCAAAAGTTTTGAATGTTCGTATGAAAAATAAACAATTTCCAATTTAGGGATGCCCCTTTCGGGAGGGCATCAAATTGACGCCCCACCAAATAACTTCCATTTTTATCATCAATTTCCAAATTTGATCGGGGCATCAAGCTGTGGATGCAATGAAAAGTGCCATCCCTGTGTATTAAAATTCATATCAATGAAATTATCTCCCACAATTTTCGTACAGCAAGATCAGTTGTAAGGTTAGGTGTAATAAGTAGTATATGAATTTAATCGACGTTGTCCCAGAGTATTGTATACTATGTAGGTTGCGCAAATGTTGTAAGCGAACTTTTGCTGGGCGGACGTCAGATAAGGTGATGAGGCGTTATCGGTCACTGTCTGTAAACTAAGAAACCCTATATATAGCGACAGCCAAGTCATGTTTATATAGAAACTCTAGCCACCTCACAGAATGTTGAAGAACTATGTAGTAGCAGTGCATATTTAGTTGCAAGGGGAATAAAAAAGTGATATGTCGCAGACGAATATATTTTAGCGTTGTCGATACTAATATGAATAGTTATAATTGTCCGCACAAACGGAACAAGGAATTGGGACGCAATAAAAAAAGAAGCAAGATTTCATCCTGATCAAGCAGGACGTTTAAGCTTTAATACTTATGATCAGTCAGCGGTCCCCAGAATAATTACCAGAACATGTAGTAGCGTCAAAGCAGTCCTATTAAGAGCAACATTCATTACTTTATTCGCCGCATCCATAAAAGAAAAAATATCTGACTTTACACTGTTAAGAGCTAATTGGTCATAACAATGCATACCGGTGTGAAACCTCCACAAAAAACTTGCTATCTAATAAGTAGAAAGACATGTATTATCATCTACAAGGATAAATATAATGAACTATCTTTCTCACATTCAAGTTGTAGCTAACATTTGGTTAAAGTCAGCAGCCGACATCTTGCCTAACACTGATTGGGTATACTCTACTTTAGTAACAACATATCCGGAGCCTGTGGGCTCGTGCGTAAAAATATATGAAGTAGAAGATGAATTGTTGATCATACCGAGATGTTGAAAATTATTATCAGTCAGACTGTTGTTCGTCGTATCGGAATAGGGGATGGAGGTATCGGGATAAGAGTCGGAGGAGCCACAGTATGTGTGAAAAGGTACTGGGAGCGGACAAGAGCTGTTTGTGTGGATTTCGACTTGACCGTGACTCAACGGATTCAACTGCCCATTCATCGTGTCAATGTTACCCGCTTGGGTATAATAAAAAACTGAGGGATTACCTTCATATGGTGCATAATTGCCTGTATAATTGCCGGTATTTCCGTAGTCCATAATATCCATAGACGTCATATCGACATTATCGGAGGCAGAAGGAAGGAAATTTTGAGCATGAGATTGGGCTTGCAAATTAATGGGCATGTGAACTGGAGCATTGGTGTTATCAAAACTAAAGTCTTCCGGAAAAGATCTGACGTAACCGTTGTTCGTATTATTCGGTTCGGTATCGAAGTTATTAGGGTGAGGAGAGTGCATGACAAAGGAAAAATGGTGTTTTCACTGAGAGCAAGTTTCTGATTTTAACATTGACTTCTCGTGTTTGTCTGCATCATAGTTGCTTATATGTAATTTTGGATATGCGTAATGAATGTAATAGTAATACTGTACTACAAACATTTCTGTCTTCAAGATGATAAACGAACACTCTCCGTGTCACAAAATTAACAATGAGGTCAGTCACATTGATATACTAATAATACATTAAACGCCTTCGTAATAGATATTGATGATAGGAGGATGAAACAAGGCCGTTCTTTGAAATATAAAGTAATCGTTTCATACGAAAAGTATGAACGACAGAACAAGCCGAAAAAACAGGAACAAAAAAAAACAACGCAATCGTCACTATTAGCCCGATTTAGCCATATCATTATTTACATTGTAACACCAATCAAATACTTGGCTTTCGTATGTCCATTAAGAGTTGGCGGTGGTTACACAATCAATTCAGCTACTTCATTCTGCTCAAGCATTACAGCAAACGAACGATGTTCATCGTCAGCCCCTCCGTTTTTCATCCATGCAGTAAATATTAGTAAAAGCTCCAGGTAATTTTTCATGAAATTTAACAAAAAACGCTGGTGTTCTAATATGCAGCTTCTTTGTTTTTACTAGCAATGGAGAAACTTCGGAATCGAGAAGAATCACCCAATGAGTGTAGAGTTATTAACATTTCGCTTGGCGTTCCGTTGAATTCTTTATACTCCTTCTTATTCAGCAATTAAGGTATTAACTCTTCGCTAGGCGTCGAGCGTAACCTAGTTGCAACAGAATAATTAACATAAATTGATGAGCGAAGTTAACGGTCGAATATCTTGTAAGAGAAATTTTCAATCATCCAACGTTCCTCGTGAGGTAAACTTTATCCATACTCAGAAGTTGGTGATAATGATAATGTATGTGGAGGTTGAGTTACTTCTTCGACGTGTTAAGTGAGATAACCACGGGGAATGATAAATCGTATCTAACTATTATGTTTATACCTTAGAATGTAAAATGTTTCTTTCATACACACTAGAGATATTATTAGACATTAACTCTCTTTCAACTTAACACCATCGGCACTTAGCTTTTATATTGGTCTACGGTTATTAACGCTCGCCATGAATACATTACCCACTGCGTTACGAGTCGACAGAAAGACTCGTTACAATTAATCAATTAATTAACACTTTCAACACAACATCTTAACTCTGCTCTTAACAAACATAATATTTCTCAGCAAACAGTATCGCTTATTACTTAAACATGATCTTTCTTAGCGAATAAATCTGTTCCCAGCAAACATAATGATTATAACAAAGCTTCCCCAAATAAGGCTTACTTCTCGTAGCGAAGTCGTACAGTATAATCGAATAACAATTTGCTCTCACGAATAAACGCTTCAAGGGACTTTAGGATGTGAGAATAGCATTCATTATCCTTTCATTCGACTAGAATTATTTGAGAACAAGAGTTGGAAACTAATTTTATAACTACATGATAATAATCGGACTTAGAATAGTTATAGTCATATTATCCAACCAACACTTTTAACGTCGTACAGTATATATTATGTATAGTATTTAACACAATGGTAATGTTAGTCTTTACAATGAAAATTACCGTTACTCCTTGCATAAGAAATACTAATAGGAGTAGTGCGGTATCACCCCGCACTTTTTATCAAATGTTGATATTTATTAAAATAACTGACTTTACATATTCAAATAAAACCATTGATAATTGCTCATAATATTATTTATATTGATGTAATATCTTCCACCACAAAAAAAAACTTATTTAATACTAAAAAAGACTTGATACATAAACGATCTTTAATTTCTTTCTCACATTCGGTTAGAGCAAACATTTCGCCAATGCTAGCAGCCGCCGATATTCTGCCCAGCACTGATTGAGTACGCTCTTCTCTCATAACAACGTATTCGTTGCTTGTGGGCACTTGTATAAGGATGTATGAAATACATGTATTGTTAAGATGTTGAAAATTATTATCTGCCGGACCATCATTCGTCGTGTCAGAATGAGAGACGGAGGGGCCACAGAGTGTCTGAAAAGATACTGGAGGCGGACAAGAACTGTTTTCGACTTGATCGTGATTCGTTATGTTCAACTGTCCATCCATTGTGTCGGTATTGCCCGGATGGAAATATGAAGCTGGGGGATTAACTTGATATGGTACATAATTGGCGGTATAATTTCCGGCATTTTCGTAGTTCATAATATCCATAGACGTCATATCGACATTATCGAAGGCAGAAGGAAGGAAATTTTGAGCATGAGATTGGGCTTGCAAATTAATGGGCATGTCAAAATTGAAGTCCTCCGGAAAAGACCTGACGTAACCGTTGTTCGTATTATTCGGTTCGTTCATTGTATCGATGTTATTAGGGTGAGGAGAAAGAAAATTGTTCGTATGGTAGGTATTTATATCATGTTCAAGAGTCGATTGTGTGCAAACAACTCCTTCACGCGATGTGACCAATGACAGCGATTTATGCGTATTGTTGTGTACACCTCTTCTTCTGTAACAACAATAAGCGTTCCATGTCGCTAGCCGTATAGTTCAATTATTTAATTATTGGACAGCCTTTTTACTTATTGCGTCAATATGTGCGAGGGAGGGCTGATGCTGATATTGCTTATTGCGTCAATATGTGCGAGGGAGGGCTGATGCTGATATTGCTTATTGCATCAATATGAGGGAGGGTTGATGCTGATATTGCTTATTGCATCAATATGAGGGAGGGTTGATGCTTATTGCATGAACTGCATAGACATCGTACAGAACTTGAAAATGGTTAGTTGACAACCTACACCTTACTAAGCATCACAATTGAAACTATATCAATGAGAACAAGCCGCATACATAGTTGTTTATATATAAACGATGCTAATAAATGCGTAACAACGCATACCATCACTTTTTATAATACTTTTCATCCAATATATTGTATCACGGTGGAGTTATTGTAGTGAGACAAGATGTCGCTTTGCGCATTTAGAACCGCGATCAAATGAAATATTAGTTAAACAAATGTTTTTAATTAAAATCCAGCCGTCGAAATCATATTGTCTACAATTAATACTCTTTAAGAAAGGGGCGTAAGCGAGCCAAAGTGACAGAAGAAGAAAAAGAGGGAAGTACGCCCGCTAAAAACTCGAGTTTGCTGATGCCATCAAGACGATAGACAAAACTTTATGAAAGAAGGAAAGGGGTCCAATCTATGAATGCGAGGGGAATGATCCTGTTCTCAAAGACTTTTTTTAATCAATTTTATTCAGCTTGAGCATAGCAAGTAAACGATAAACTGTATGAAAAAATAATGCTTTTCAACTGCTATTTGTTTGTTTCGATGAATAATACAAAAATTAATGTTTTAAGTTTGAAGTTGCATACTACTTAGATTCAGCAGGAAAGATATGGTAACCTCGGTGTGACTACAACAGAGCAGTAGATCGCAATGTCTGACACGCATGGAGAATATGTAGACGATGCTCTGTCGCAACATGTGGGAAATGCTTTTCAACAACACTTCATGTATGATATGCATTCGGAAAGATATACCAAACATATGACCAGTATCCTTCAAATATCGAATCCTCATCTTATTAACTACCCTCACTAAGTTACAAGAGGTTCCGATAATTCCATTCTGTGCGACTTTCATGTATTACGATATGACTAATTATGAATCTGTCAATGAAGATAGTGAAATGTAGAAGGGGTAACAGATGACGCATGATAGAGGATTTATTAGAATGCCCAAAAATCATTTTTAGAACTGTAAGCCTATTATCGTTATTGTTATTGTATATGAATAAAGTTTCATAAACCAGCGAGCAACGGTTTTTAGTCTGTATAAAATAGCTTGACACTGCAACTTTGATACTTGTCGGAATGCGATTAACGTTTGTACTCATCGTCAAAGTGTATTTACACAACGTTTCATATATCAGTCGATTGCCGCAAGCTCAGGAGAGAAACGGTTCCTCCCAATCTTTTAACCTGTCGTTACAATTTTTCGGCATAAGGGTATTTTTTTATTACTCATAATTGTTAAACAACATTATTGATATAACTGGGCTTCCAGGACCACTGTCAACAGTGTTCTCTTAAAGGCTCTTGGTTTCTTCAGGACTTAATTGAAGAATTGTAGTTATTGCCGGAACCAGATACTAAATAAGTGAAAGATGATACGATCAAACGTACGTTGCAAATAGAAAATCGTTAGTTGAATAGCCGTAGCAGATATTGTTAATGACCATTAGTCTTCACATTTTGTTCGCACTCTCATTCTCATTTCTGTCTACTTTGCTTCAAAGACTTTCCTTCATTCTCCTTCCCATTTTTTTTATATTTCTTCTCTTACCTCCCGTTCTCCAGCACTGCTCTCCAGAAACTTCAAGACAACGTTCTTCAAATACTCAATACTCATGTCTTGTCTCTTTTCCATCCGATCCATTCTCCTAATCTCCTCTTTTAATACTTTCTCTTGTTCTTCGAGTCGTTTCACTATCATTCAAAAGTTCTGCAAGGTGTTGAACCTTTGATACTTGTTCTTTTTAATGCTCTTGAGAAGAGATCGATTTGGTTCCGTATCTGAAAGAAGGTCCGAAAGTGAAGTTGGAACAACAAGAATGAAAACAGAGTCCATAAATAACGCGCGAGTACAACAAAAATTTGTGTACTTTATCTTCTAGTAATTGGAGAATTTCTTTTAGTGTTGACTAACAACAACAAGAACAACCCCCCCCCCAAGCTCCGCAACAACCCAACTTTTCAAACCATTAGTCCCTCTGCTATAAAGAACTTACAATACGACGCGCTAGCCCGTTTATTCGTGATCGAAGGTGAAGCTGGTTGACTCTCAGTCCTTGGCGTTACATGTTTTTCTTCCCTCACCAATGACTATCGGTCGTGGTTTTCGTGACAATAATTGTTTTTGAGCTTCGTTCAACTGTTTAGTGCGCTCGGCAAGCTGTGTGCGAAGAGTGGAGAGTTCTTCGTCCAAGCGCTAAACATAGAATTAACGAGTATGGAAAAAGGGAAGAAATGTGATGTGTTGAAGAATCGCGCATAAACCTAAGGAATAATGCCTGCGCAGACATTTGCAGATATAATTACAATGAATCACCTTATTCATCTGTTGCAAGTCTTCGCTCTCTTCTTGTTTCTTTATACAACTTGCCTGAACTTGACCTGTTATCTTTTCCAGCCTCTCTTCAAATTCTCGTATGCTTTCCTCATGCTTCTGCTCAATTCTACGTTTTATAATATAATACAAATGCACAACTTCAACTTAAACGCGTTCGCTCTATATGTTTCAACACACGAAACCATGGATATTCTTCACCAATCCTTATTACACACCTTCCCTAACGTATTCCTTTTCTTCCGAAGCACTTTTTCAACAATCCTTGAGTTTCCACCACCAATTCCGCGTTTTGCCTAGCCGATCGCTGCGATCTTTGCAACTCCTGTTCCAAACGGACGTTCTGCTCAGATACGCGTAAGAATTCTTTCTCCGCAAGTTTTAATTTTTCTTGCGTTTGTCGGAGTATTAGAATGTGATGAAAGAAAGGAATATACTAGAAATTAAAGAAGCGGGTGTGGGTGAGGAAGGTAAGCGGTAATGATGTTGAAATTAAATTATTTCTTATATAGTCCACGTATCGTAAGAACGATGGAACGCAATAATCTTGAATAACATAGCCAATCCTTTTCCCCTAACCCAAATGACAACATCATTCCTCTTTAATACTAGCCTAAGTTCTCCCTGAATTTCTTAACTTGTGTTTGTAAATCAGATGTCTTTGCATAGGTAATAGCGCTTATCGTTGTATAGTATCTGGATTTTTTTTTCTTGTAATAGTGCATGTGCTCGCTGTTTATATTGCTCCTTTGTCTGATTGAGTTGCTGGGTCGTTTGACGAAGTTTCGATTCCTGTCCAAGGATAAGTAAAGATTCAGGCCATATAAACAAAGGAATCTTACAATATGACCACTGTGCTGGCACATTATATTGCTTGTATGCTAATAAAAACTCTTACCATTTGAGTAGTATGCATTGCAACTTACTAGGTCAACAACTCTACAATATTGAAAAGTGCACAATTATTCACGTTGATCTATATATAGACAGTTTGATTCACTTTCAATTAATTGGCTGTTGTATTAAACTCCTTGTTCTTCTGCTAAAGTTCGATAATCGGCATCCTTAACCGCGACTGTCTGTCTAACTTATTGTGTCACTTTAATTAGTAGTTTAGACGCGAATGTCTACATTATGCCATAAAGCACTTATTCAATGTTTTTACTATAGCATGAAATGAACAGCTGACCCTCAAAGGAGTCTATAATGATAACTCACAACATTCTTCTCGTTTCTTCCTCCCCTTCTTACCCATACACAGTTGTCCGATGCCATTCTCTGTATTAGTATTACGCTATACTCTCATTCCCACGTTCGCAGCAATTCAAGATCCTTTCTCTTTACTTACCAACACCTTTTAATCCTACATTAAATCACAATCATAAATGCTCCTAATCATCAGTTCTTTTTCTCTTTCTTTTCCTTTGAACTTTGACCCAGACTTTGCGGGTGGTTTTGGATGGCGTGTTAGCCTTCTGATGTTATCTTTAATACATGAAGTGAATATGGACAATCGTACAAACATATTAGGTCGAATGTAACGAATTATTACGATTCCGAAACTAGACAACGTTCCATACAACTTACCTTCTTTAAATTCCAACATTCTCTTTCCTATCTTGCATTTTCGTCATTAATATCTGTTCAATCTTTCATACCTGCAGCATTCTCAAGCATGTCCTATAATCGGTTACTTTTAGCAACAGAAATCCGGTTTTATGTGAGTAGTCCACATATTAATATAGCGGGTCTACAGAATTGCCATAAAATCCGTAGATATAATAGTAAGTCTTCTGATCATTAGGATCTGATATATTCTCATTGGTCAATCTTACAATCACCTGATATTAAGATGGTTTAATGACATTGTCGACGACAAACGCCTTTGAAGAAATTGGGCCATTTTTTATATCCCCCAGATTTAATCACCGAGTAGACTTCTGGCGGTTTGGGCGCCTGAATCTCTACCTATAGCTCGCTGATGTACAGTTCTATGGACAGTTATAATTGTCCGTACAAGCGGAATAAAGGAATTGTGACGCGATAAAATATTGAATTGAGAATTAATCGTAACAATAACAATAGCTCACAAGAAAACGCTTGTTCGTCGATTGATGTGATAATTCTCTTTTTCATATTCTATCTTCTGACGGGGCCAGTCCCATCCCAAAAAACGCCATTTAAGCTTTTAATTATAATAAATGTAACGTCAAAGGAACGAGAAATATATCGTCGCTTTATTCACCGAACTTTACACTGTTAAAAGTTAATTTAACATAATTACTCATAATAATACATGCCTCCCCCACAAAAAAGCCTCACATTCTCTTTGTAGCCAACATTAGGTTAAAGTCAGTAACTGACATTTTACCAAACACTGTTTGAGTGTACTCTACTTTCGTAATATTATATCCGGAGCCAGTGGACTCCTGCGTAAAAATATATGAAGTACCGGTAGATGAACTGTTGATCATATCGGGATCTTGAAGATTGTCTGTCAGATCGTTGTTCGTCGTATCGGGATAATACTGGTCGGAAGAGCCACAGAATGCTTGAAAAGGACTGTTTGTGTGGGTATGACTCGGTAGATTTAACTGTCCATTTGTAGTGTCAACGCCCTGATAGGCATGTTCTGAGAGGCATGACGAATAATCACCCGTATAATTTCCGGTATTTCTGTAGTCCGTAGTATTCGTAGTAATAGACACGTTATCGGAAAGAGAAAAGTCAGAAGTAAAGAAGTTTTGGGCATAAGATTGGGTTTGCAAATTAACGGGCGTGTAAAGTAGAGGATTGTTATTATTGAAGTCCTCCGAGAAAGACGATTGACAGACGTTGTTATAATGTCTGACACAATTGTTGTTCGTATCAACGGGGTTAGGAAGAGGGCCATACATGACGAAGGAAATTTGTTGTTTTGACTGAGAAAGGTTTCTGATTTTAACAACTATCCATAGTTGTTTATATATAAACGATGGTGGTTCATAATGTGCTGTAATTTATTTCTTATAATATATGTAGTATAAATACTCTGTTTTTTCTGTATAAATACATTGTTGTTTCCTGTATAAATACTCTTCTTATTATGTCACTTTTGATTAGCACAGCCACTTGCTAACCCCTTTTCTTTTGGTTCGAACCAGTTTTTTGATTCAAAGCCGAAATTCTGACCATGAATGTTCGATCAGATTCAAGTCGATTGACTCGACAATTCTGGCAAAGTTTAATCTTCTTGACCAACAATTAGACGTGTATTTGTAGATTTAGTCGCCTCTTCAGTATTTATTTTGTAAATGACAATTAATGGACATGATGCATACTTTACATTATATGTCTACATATAAAACAATATTATGTAAACTGCGGTTTATTTTAGGGGGACTGTATTAGTATATGGTAATCGGCAATTGTATAGTTTAATACAGGTGATAACAAAGCAAGCTAGTAAAACGTGAACATTCTTACGTAGCCCGAAAATCGAGGATATCACTCGACTTGGACTGATAGCATGTCTCGGGGATCGAAATTCATTTCTCGCGCGGAAAGCGCAGCGGATAAAACATCCCGTTGAGGGAATAACAGTTTTATTATAAAGTGTACATTAAAATGATCGGCAGAAAGTCTCCGAATCCCTGTCGATCAAATAGTAAAACATTAATATTAACATGAAAATCTTTATTTCAAAAGTCATTATCATCTGTATTTACTATGCAAATAACAACGATTTTGGTATCATTTTGAAGCCAATTGATTGT
This sequence comes from Paraglomus brasilianum, assembly GCA_910592345.1. Taxonomy (NCBI): domain Eukaryota; kingdom Fungi; phylum Glomeromycota; class Glomeromycetes; order Paraglomerales; family Paraglomeraceae; genus Paraglomus; species Paraglomus brasilianum. The sequence continues at coordinate 10,903 of CAJVPI010001194.1, forward strand.
ACTTGTCGATGGTGTGTGTGGAGTGGAGGTATTTCTATAAAGCAGGAGTTCAATGAGGTCGCGGTGTATAGAAAAATGTATAATTATATATTAATATGTGTGTGTAACATTCAACTGTCAACTGTATATTTTAATGTAATCATTTATATGTTTTACTATTTGGTCGACAGGGATTCGGAGACTTTTTATTTTGTCAGGGGAGTGTATATTGTTGTTTATTATCTCTCTTTCTTCTAATCGCTAAATTTAATCGTTCCTCTAATTTTATAGCTTCAAAATAATACAAAATGCACTTCTAAATTCAAAATCAAATTAAGTTTAAAGTCCCAAATCTCAAACTGATCATAGTCTTTCAGTAAATCAGTCCTCTTAACGCCTATATGATCGTTTCTATCAAATTAATAATAATTAGCACTGATAGTCTATAATTAAACAATGTCTTTTTGTAACAGATCAACCATAAGTAATTCCCCCCACTCATAAAACACCATATCCCAACATAACCGGACTCCCAGGACCACTATCAACAGCGTTCTCTTTAAGGCTCTTGGCTTCTTCAGGACTTAATTGAAGAATTGTAGTTATTACCGGAACCAGATACTAAATAAGTGAAAGATGATACGATCAAACGTCGTTGCAAATAGAGAATTGTTAGTTGAATATCCGTAGCAGATATTGTTAATGACTATTAGTCTTTACAATTTCGTCAATCAATCTTTGCACTGTCGTTCTCATTCTCATTGCCAACTATGTTGACTTAGTTCGAAACACTCTCTTCTCGACCTATTTTGCTTCAAACACCTCCCTTCATCCTCCTTCCCACTTCTTTATATTTCTTCTCTTACCTCCCGTTCTCCAGCACTGCTCTCCAGAAACTTCAAGACAACATTCTTCAAATACTCAACACTCATGTCTTGTCTCTTTTCCATCCGATCCATTCTCCTAATCTCTTCTTTTAACACTTTCTCTTGCTCTTCGAGTCGTTTCACCGTGGCTTCACTATCGTTCAAAAGTTCAGCAAGGTGTTGGATCTTTAATGCTTGTTCTTTGTCACGCTCTTGAGAAGAGACCGATTTTGGTTCTGTATCTGAAAGAAGGTCCGAAAGCGAAGCTGGAGCAACAAGAATGGAAATAGAGTATAATTAACGCGCGAGTACAACACTAATTTGTGCCAGTGTTGATAAACGTATATTTGAACAACTAGCAACAATCCCCCAAGCCCTCCCACAACAACCCAACTTTCAAACCATTAGTCCCTCCACTATAAAGAACTTACAATACGACGCACTAGCTCGTTTATTCGTGATCGAAGGTGAAGCTGGTTGACTCTCAGTCCTTGGCGTTGTATGTCTTTCTTCCCTCACCAATGGACTAATTGATCGTGGTTTTCGTGACAATAATTGTTTTTGAGCTTCGTTCAACTGTTCGGTGCGCTCGGCAAGCTGTGCGCGAAGGGTGGAGAGTTCTTCGTCCAGGCGCTAAACATGTGATTGACGAGTATGGGAAAAGGGAAGAAATGTGAAGTGTTGAAGAATAGAGCGAGATGTGAATTAATGACATTTAAGAAAACATATTATTGCGTAATGGCGAATAAACACCTAAGGAATAATGCCTGTGCAGACATTTGCAGGTATAATTACAATGAATCACCTTATTCATCTGTTGCAAGTCTTCGTTCTCTTCTTGTTTCTTTATACAACTTGCCTGAACTTGACCTGTTGTCTTTTCAAGCCTCTCTTCAAATTCTCGTATGCTTTCCTCATGCTTCTGCCCAGCCTTCCTCAATTCTACGGTTTATAGATATAAATGCACGACTTCAACTTGACGCGTTCGCTCAATATGTCTCAGCACACGAACCATGGATATTCTTCACCAAATCCTTTATTACTCACCTTCCCTAACATGTTCCTTTTCTTCCGAAGCACTTTTCAATAATCCTTGAGTTTCTACCACCAATTCCGCGTTTTGCCTAGCCGATCGCTGCGATCTTTGCAACTCCTGTTCCAAACGGACGTTCTGCTCGGATACGCGTAAGAGTTCTTTCTCGGCAAGTTTTAATTTTTCTTGTGTTTGTCTGAGTTCTACTAATTTGTGACTAGAGTATTAGAATGTCGATGAAAAAAAAAGGAATAATATTAGAAATTAAAGAAGCAGGTGAAAGGGAGAAAGGTAATCGGTAATGATGTTGAAATAAAATTATTTCTTATATGGTCCACGGATCGTAAGAACGATGGAACGCAATAACATAGCCGATCCTTTTTCCCTAACCCAAATGACAACATCTCTCTTTAATACTAGCCTAAATTCTCCCTGCAGTTTCTTAACTTGTGTTTGTAAATCAGATGTCTTTGCATCGGTTATAGCGCTTATCGTTGTATTAGTATCTGAATTTTTTTCTTGTAACAGTGCATGTGCTCGCTGTTTATATTGCTGAAATTCTTCCTTTGTCTGATTGAGTTGCTGGGTCGTTTGACGAAGTTTCGATTCCTGTCCAAGGATAAGTAAAGATTCACAATATGATAACTGTGCTGCCACATAATATTGCTTGTATGCTAATAAAAACTCTTACCATTTGTTCGACTTGAGTGGTATACATTGCAACTTGATTATGTAACTCCATGGTCAATTGATCAACCGACTCTACAAGATTGAAAACGTGCGCGATTATTTACGTTGATCAATATATAGACAATTTAATTCGAATTCGACCGAGAAGAGGAACCCTGATTTACTTTCAATTTCATTGACTGTTGTATTAGATTCCTGGTTCTTCTGTTTTAACGATTCTATTGTTTCTTTAAGTTCAACGATTTCGGCATCTTTAACTGTGACTGTCTGTCTAAGCTCCGTCAAATTCTTGTTTGCAGCGTTGAAGATTGCTTAGTAAGCGATCAGAAGGAAAGAAAATAATTATTGGTTTGAGAAGAGATAAATTTAAAAAATAGTAATTGATTATGAAAATGCAATGCCATAAATTGTGGAATAAATAGCAAGTTCAACAAATCTTACAATCAACGACGGAACGCATTTAGTAAAGGAAAACTTACTTCTCGTTTTCTTCATCTTGTCCTCGTATCCAGATTTGATCTTTTCAAGCTCAGCTACATAATGTTAACAAACATTAGCTTACCAACGTTTAAACATGTACGTATAGCGACAGCAGCTCTCACCAGTTCTTTTGCCCAATAACTCGGTTAGTTTGGATATTTCATTCTGCTTGCTGCTCAGTTGAATCTTTAGATCTTTAACCTTATTATGAACAAAAAGTTATATCAAGCAGGTATGTAATTGTTTCTCGTTAGATTCATAGATCATTCGTGTGTTCCAAGGCGTAAGCAACACTCGGTTAATATAGTCACCTCTTCCTCAAGAGAAAAATTCCTACTCTCTAGATCATCTACTCGAGATCGATTACTTCCAGTTGGACTCTACGCAATCGGTATTTGTAATGATTGTAGAACAACGTGTACAAAGTTAGACTATCAGCGATTGCTTATGGCATACATCGTTTACAAATAAGCACACTCGAATGTAGTTCAAATACTAACCCCGGCCCGAGCGCGAGCCATAGCATTGTCAACTTCTAATTTCAGTCTCTCTTCAAGAGGCTTGCGACCCTCCTCCATTTGAAAAGAAACAAGTGATGGTATTGTTTATAATCTTCGAGTATTGCTGCTGTTGACGAGAAACCAAGAGAATATAAATATAGTTCAGATCTTTCAATGTAAAGTGGCCAAAATTGCTTCTAAATTAATATAATAATAATAATAATAACCTCTATCTCAGCTACGTCACACAACAATTTGCGTCGTTCTCGAACTATAACAATAATAAGCATAATAATAATAATAAAACATTTATTTAAAACATGCAATTTTATTGGTTAATAAATTCGGTTAATGAAGTTTGGCGTTATTCATCTAAGCGTCAACTTATATTGCGTATATATTTACATCATTTTCTGTTGTAAAATCTCTTTGTTCTAAGAACTTCGATATCAAGTGCGGAACGAAATGACATGACTAGTATCATTAGTGATATTAATATGGGCTTGTGTAATTTATAGTAAGGACACAAATGAGGTTTTATAACTTCACAGACTAAAGTTGGGATACAATAAGTTAATAGAGTAGAATAGCTATGAATAGGGTGCTCGATTTATTATCAACTAATTGCTCCCATTTTTGGTACTTATTATTCTTGATTAAAAACCTCTCATCATATGAAAATAACAAGTCTGTTGGTAGCATGCTGGGAATAGTGAGTTAGGAGTTGTCATGTGTATTGTTTATAAAATTCAAGCAGAGCAAATTAGGTGATTGATCCTGGGTTATACACGTATAATGCACTATATACGAGATGACATGATAGTCTTAATTTCGCATAGCAGATGATACGTGGCGCTTGGCTAAACTACATAATAATTTTAAAACTAACTACAGGTCAAACCTGTTTAAACCGGCGCTGATTAAACCGGTCTCGGGTTTAACCGGCCGCCTCAAGACTACACCA
>CAJVPI010001195.1:0-15408 GCA_910592345.1 Paraglomus brasilianum
CACTATACCGAATATCTCGTTATACCGAATCATGGATACCTCCCCCGACACTTCGGTATAACGAGGTTCGACTGTATTTGAAAATTAATAAATTACAATAGACGTATTATTTTATCACATGATTTACTAGTACAAACTCCCTAAATGCACACTCATATATTATCCCAACTCAACTTTTCAGTCCCGAGGGTGTGCATTTAGGGAGAGTTGATATATGGTCATTACAGCCACCGCATGTTAAGCTATGTACCATATGGGTTGACACTTGTTCGCGTAAAATTCGATCGTAAATTGTTGACCGGGTTTCTAATAGGTCTCAAAGTGACGTGTTCCTTAATCACAGAAAGGATTATAATACACTGATGCAACACCTGGTTGAGTGACAGGGTGTGTGCATCACTTAATAACAAATATACTGTCAATTAAACCTTATACCAAGAATTACCAATTCTCTGCATTAATGTGCAGTCTATTGAAACAGAACAGTTGAATATTAATAGGTAGATCATCCAGTTAGTAACACAAAAAAAGTTATTGTGAGCTGATGCTGAAAAATACGCATTTGTACCTTTTCACAATTCAAACTTTTTTTTTTGATCTAGCAACGGAAATTCTGGCATTGTTAGTAGTTTCCTATCTTTGATTGCTTGTCATATTCTGTACTTGGCTGACATCCTTTACAAGGTTTCCGCGGCTGATTCATCAATAAGGTTGCGCTTTACCTTGGATGAACGCGTTTCCTCATAAAAGTACAAAAGTATTCAATAATATATTAGTTGTTCTTCGACGGTATTTCAAAATACTCCAGATACTTTTTTTAAAGAAAAAAAGAACGGGCACAGAAAAAATAGAAAAGAAAAACTCTAGAACCGCGGCTTCCCCGAACTCATTCAGGGTACACCACCAAAAGAACACTCTCGAAGCGCTACCTGTCGGACTCATCCTAGCCGTAGTTCGAGGTGTTGGAGTGTGCCTACCAACTTGTTGGCAGATTATTATCTCAATCAGAAACTCTCTTTCAAAGAAGGTGGATACAGGTACTCCAGTCAAGTTTAGAAGAAAATATTCAAATCTTATGGTTTTCCAATCATTTCCCCGACAAATGTTGCCCAACATTATTTCGAAATTATCCTTTTTTGGTAGTTAATTGTCGGGGAAGTGATTGTCGGATCCTACAATCCTGTACAAGTCATGTCACACAACTTGCTGACTATCCCCGTGATCAAAGAAGTTTGTTGCAAACATGCGACTACTACTACTTCATTGTCTCAACGTTAAATTTTATTTTCGTAATGTCTAGCCCATTTCAGAGTAAGAGTACTTTTGAGTTTACGTTGATGAACCCAACTAAACTTGCCAAACCTCTCTATACACCACCCTTCGCAACTGCGTCACATATGTTTTGGCAATTGCGGTTTGATCCGGTAAACTTAATTGTCTGATTAGGAAATGTTCCTTTGTAATTATCTTTATGTATGAGTGCGCTTGCTGATAACTGAATTGTATATCATGTAGAAATTTGTGGATGATGGTGATGAGTATTGTTCCGTCTTTCTCGGTGCTATACCGAGTATACAGGAGGCTGAAAACACAATCTCCGCTTGGGCGAAAAGATCAAAGTTATCTGCAAAGTTGTTCCTAAAGAATGCTAGTAATGGTGCTGAGATCGATAAGTATGCAATGACAATGAGCAATTACTCTGCTAAAGAACATACATGGGGTACTGTTTGAAATCCCTTTATCTTGAGCTACTCTGTACTGAGACTTGTGTATAGTATAATCCAGTTCAATATTAGCCTTCGATCTGATCTGATCTCTGGTATAATAATTAAACGCAAATGTAGGTCGTCGAAAATTCTGTAGGAAATCAGCTCTTCCGCAAGACAAAGTAATACTCGGAGTTGAGTTTGATAAAGCAGAAATTGGTTATATACGACACACTACTCCTCTACCAGGCGAAATCTACCCTAAAGACCTTGCTGAAGCATGGCAAGGTCAGCTTAACCAGCCCGAAGTGGTTGATGTGGAATTCAATGTAGATGGACAAATAATCTACGCCAGTAGTGGGATACTTTCTAAGCGGTCCGAATATTTTCAGCGCATGTTTGGTGGTCAATGGTCAGAATCAACCAGTACAAAGAATGAACGGCCACTCGCCGAGCCACCAACAAGCATATCATCATTATCAATCGCACAGGATACAGTTATGCATGATGCTAACCCAGAACCCGAGCCTGGCAATATGAATCAGATGCCAGCAAGCGAACATAATTATCGATATCGTATTGCGGTAACGGACTTTCATCCAGCTACGTTTCTAGAAATGCTAAGATTCTTGTATACGAATAAAGTTACATTTAACAAGACACCTGATTCACCGCATACGTCATCAATGGAGCTCTTCAGAATAGCCGACAAATATTTAATTGAGGAATTACGTCACAGAGCCAAGTCCCGAATATTTGACGACCTCAGCATTCAAAATGCGGCCGAAACTCTATTTGGAACGGAATGGAAATATCCCGAGTTGAAGGATCATATCGTCAAGTATGTCGTTAGAAATATCGTAGACGTGAGAGAGTCGGATGGGTTCAAGAATGTAATGGCAAATGCATCGACATATAGTAATTTTTCTGAAACTATGCTCGAGATATTTTCGATGGTTGAACCGGCTGAGCGTATTGCGAATGTTAGTGTGTAAACGGATTCGAATATAAGTGGGCTGCGGTTAGATGTCCGAGTTTTTGAAGGAAAGGCATATATTATTATATATCAAAAGAACTATAGTGTCTGTTGATTGGGGGAAATGTTGATGGTGATTTAATACAATCAAATTCTTTCAACGGATTGAAATGTACAATATGTAAAAAAATAAAAGTCATGATTTTTGGTATACGTCTCAGAATATGTCTACATGCGACTTATACCTGGTGACACTACCGTTTTCCGTTCAAACGTATATTACGAGTCATATATTATATTCATTGCGCTAGCTTTTAATTTATATACTTATTTCCGCTTTAACACCTTCCCATCAACTATCTTTGTTTTCCCATTTCACGCTCGCCTTTTTAGCCATTTCTCTCTCTAATATAAACTTTGCCAGAATCACAAGCATTAACCACGTTAAAATGATACTTGATCTCTGCAGTAGGGTCAATCGAATCCACTTCATACTTCCCGTAAAGTAATGCCATTTCAGTCTTCAATATATCATAGGCTATCTTCTTTCCCGGGCATCCTCTAGCACCAGCACCAAATGGCAAGAAAGCGTTTTTCTTCACTGCCGCCGAAGATAGGAATCGCTCGGGTTGGAACTCCTTGGCATCAGTCCAGTCGGATTTATTCGTTGTAATACCATGATAATTGAGCGCGAATTGAGTACCCTTTTTCCATACACGGCCGCCAATTACATCTTCTTCGCCGTTTATGCGGAACGAGAGCGGGCCCGTTGGAATTAAGCGAAGAGCTGAAAAGTAGTATTGAAGGAATTGGATACATGAAAGGGAAATATGAGTGAGATAGAGTATAGATGAGATTTGAAGAGAGATCAAAGTAGCAAGTCAAGAATCGACAAAAATAAGAATTTAGGCATAATAGCGGTCAAGATACACTCACTTTCATTAATAACGGCCTCACAATAGTTGAGCTTTTCTAAATCTTCCAAGGTGATAGCCCGTTCAGTGTTGCCATTGAATACAGAGTCAATTTCGGCTATCACTTTTGCTTTCGCCCCTGGATTTCTCGACATGTGCTCCACAATATAACCAAGCACGTGCGCCGTCTAAACGTTAAAGAACAAAGGCGTAAAATAACTTTTCGAGATACTCCAAATCGCATGTATGTCTTTTGTATCCCTAGAATAGTCTAGATACACAGATTAATTGTAATAACTGTCCGATTTACTCACCACATCAATTGATCCACCAATAGTCTCCCACAGAATAGCTTCGACCTCGTCATCTCTTAATGGTCGAGCTTGGTCATCTCTTGTAGTTTTGCCTATTATACTCCTTCCCGTGTTAGCCGTAATAAACATGGTCAATACATCTGCCCTCAAAGGCTCTGAATCATCGGTTATTGCAATTTCTTGTCTTCTGTCCTTGACTATCTCTTTTAGTTTTTCCTGCTTCCAATTGATAGATTTGAGTAGACTCCAAGTCATTGGATAAAACAACGAGTGTCTGAAGACCGATGGCATGAACAAAAAATATTGAACAGCTGTAAAATATGTCTCCAGGCACTTGAGAATTTTTGCCGTTTCCTCCCATGGAGTTGATCTAGGATATGGAGCCTTCTCACCCTTGTATGCTTCATTAAAGTATGTGGTCAGAGAATACGGACTTCTGCCAGTAGTCAATTTAATAATAACATCGCCAACCAAGTTCAAATTCCATTGCGGAATATCGATAATGGCATTAGGCCCAAGCTTCCTCCAATAGCCTTCCATTTCTTCAAAAGTTTTCTGTACAAGATTTAAAGTCTCCTTCTGAAATTCGGGTGCAACCAGAGATTTGTTCAGCACACTTCGGTATAATTCCCAATTGTCCAAATTTCTGTTAAAGGCCAATCCTTTCGTGGTCAAATCCATCTCGTCTAACCCATCGTTAGGATTCATTCTCAGCAAATAAATATTATTCCTTGTAGAGTTCATCATCATTTTCTCCACTATGTCGCCACGATTGAGCCAAATGTTGCGTTCTCTACCAATATAGAGTTCGAAAATGTCGCCATATGTCTCTTGCAACTGGTTGACCCATTTACCAAAATCACCAGGAAATTGATAGAGATTGCCCATGAGTGGAAGGGGGAATGGACCTGGAAGAGGGTTATCTCGAGTGTAATACGCATGGTAGAACCGTATTGTATAAAAAACAATGCCAACAGCGAGCAAAGAGAGGAGATTCCATATATTGATTGAATCTATCAAGAACATGACCATTAATTTCGCAATATGGTGATATATAAATTTTTCGCTGTTGCTTTTCCTCTGTTGTAAGTTCGGAAATTTCCCTGTTTAAAGTTAGACGGATTGATGCAACACACATATTTCTATTCCCATAAATAATGTCTCGCTTTATTTCTGGACCTGCAAAAACTATAACTATACCTTTTTTGGTTTGGTACAAAACTCTTGAAAATTTAGTTACACAAGTTCTACAAAAGATCAATCACAACAATGTTTCAGTGACTGCAATGGACATGAACTTTCTCCGTGATAATAATATGACAACAAAAATTGTAATAATAAATAAAGATCTATCATTTGCAATTGTGAGGTACGATGTGTTAATGACGTATATTCCTCCCTAGAATCACGATGTTGCGTACGCAACGAACATTGCATCAATCATGCGCAACGAACAATTGATTACTCGTTTAGATGATAAAAATAGACGCGGATATTTTAGGTCTATAAGGGCTCGACTTTCCACTAGATTTGACCATGCTTCTTAATGTTCATTCCTTTAAATATTCAATTAATATTTCTTTCTAATAAACGGGTAGTTTTTATACTTTGAAATACAATATTAATAATTTGTTTGCTATATGGTGTTCTCGCGGCATTACGATTGTTATTCGCTTAAGAAGAAACGCGTGTTGAGATAGATACAAGTATACCCAAATCTATAGGCTTTCGGAATAATCCCACTGGAAGGAAATAGTCGATCAACTCGAGGGCGGATAATTACCAGGAACGAACCATTAATAATTTATTTAGGGTATAAAAATTACTCGTTTATTAGAAAGGAATGTGAACATAAACGTTAAGAAGCATGGTCAAAATCTAGCGAAAAGTCGAGCTGCTGGTATATCTAAAAGTGTCGCGCTCGCAACGCGTCTATTTTTAGGTAATGACCGCAGAAATCATCGAAGTTGCGCAGAAATTGAGAGAGGAATATGTCATCAACATCGTAGATCTTGACAAGATAATTTATAATTACAATTATTGTCATATTATTATCACAGAGAAAATTCATAATTTACAAGCCACTGAACATTGTTGTGAAATGTTCAGTGACTAACACATTAATATGGGACAAAGTGACTCTCGTTGGACGACCCGTCCGTGGCGCAAAATCGTGCTCCCCACCAAATATGTCCACCCAAGTTACACGCATCTAATCCCAGCATAAAGTTTTGAACATTAATGTGCAGCAAATTAATAATATTATTAATATAAAGATAATTTTGCGAATCACAAAGATAAGGACGAAAAGATAAGAAAGAAAATATTTAAAATATTTACGTAGTAACGACATCATACATGATTTGTAATAGAATTTGAAATGAAGTAGAATATAGTCCTAAAGTCGCATCCTGGGAATGGACATATTTGGTGAGAATAAACACGATTTTGCGTCACGCCCAACGAGAGTTAATATTAAGGTTGATGATTTACCCCAGCAAAATTTCACGTTCATGTGATCGTATTGTAGCTAAGTGGCTAAAGAGTAATATAAACATTCGCGAGTAGACGCGTATCACACTAATCAATTTCTGATTTTTCACTCAATACTCAAGTAATATGAACAACATTCCCTCAAACTCAACTGTTGCAAACGTTTTTTGTACTGGATGCAGGCTTTATAAGCCGCGGGTGGACAGAATAAAAATAATGCTACCATTTGATTTTACCTATATTTAGTAATTTGCGGTTATTGTGAAGGTATTGAATTAAATTTTATGGTACCAGAACATACTAAATTCAAGTGTGATGGTAGTTTTGGATTGATTAAGAAACTTTACCGAAAAACGACAGTAGATTGTGTGGATCATATTGTTAAAGTCGTGAAAAAATCCAGTACAGCTGGATTAAACAAGGCTCAGTGTTATGACAATGGTTTACAAAAGTATCGGCATTTTTTTTTTTTTTGATGCAGCTCATCCAGGAGTTGTCAAAGCTCAGCTGGTTGCTAATGGTGCTTATACAGAATTTAATTTATTGAAAATTAGAAAAGTAACTGTTTCCGAAATTATCAAAGAAATCCATCCTAGTACTATCCCCTCCTCTTTTAGATTACAAAAGACAAGAATATCTTTATCATAATATTCGCCCATTTGTTAGATATGAATTCAAAGATATTACTTGTCCACAACCAATTTATACTGGCAATGAATAAACGTTTAGACTAAATTGCTCCGTTGTCTCACAGCTCATTAATTTCCTCACTCCATTAAGTTCTCCGTTACTGTTAGCTTTTCCTACCTTTAATTTTAAAAAGAAATATTAAAATATTTAGAAGTGGCATAATTACTAGGCACAATGCCAGCGAAAACTTCCAAGATTTTCTTGTCTATTTTGGTGGGCTAGAAGCAATGACGGGTTTATTAAGTTTCAATTTCTGCTTTAGCGTTCTTTAAAACTTACTCCTTGCACGCTTAGACGATCTCTCTAATTCAGTAATCGGCGAGCGGGGTCGGCTTTCTGTAACTAAATGGGCACACAAGTGGTAGCAACAAGTGGTTAAGAATGACGAAAAGCGAAACTAATAATAATAATAATAATAATAATAATAATAATAATAATAATAATAATATCCCCTACGTACATAGTATTCACTGACAAATTCATAATCAAAACCATATTACTACGTCTACTCTACCCTATGTACACTACCCTATGTCCCCAACGCCCGAGTCACAAAGTCGTTACCTGGTTGAGCGGCCGTTGCAGGGAGCCTTTTTTGTAGCTCTTCTACTTGTTTCAATCGGTCTTCTTTTCTCGCCTCCAGCTTGTCCAGTCGCCTTTCCTCCTGTTCAGTAATTGTGCCACTCCGCAGCTTCGTTCTCAGCTCATTCAACCACTTCCCCCCTGTTATCATCCTCCTTGAACTCCTGCAACGCCGTCTTCGCATCTTCTAGCTCCTTCTTCAATGCTTGTTGACCATCGTCGCCATTTCTTTTTTCGTTAAGGGAACGCGATGTGTGTAATTATAATATAATATTAATATTAACACTGATCAGTGGCTTAATCAATGACGTAAGGATTAGAACATTTTAGATCTTTTCATAATTGCTGCTATTGTTTCTATTGTATTCAGAATGACCAATGATAATTATTACTTATCATTCCCCACCCCGATAGAGAAATTCCATATTCGCGAGCAACCTTGCGATAATATCATCTGATGCGGTTTCGAAGAGCCGCTGCATTTCAGATTTATACTTTCGAATAATATTTAGGGCTATTTTTCTCTCAAAGGTGTTTGGTATAAAAACGCGAAGCACATTATGAAAGTCTTACATTGGTTTAGACAAGTAATATCTTTGAATTTGTATCCCTGACAAATGGGTTGATACGTACTCTTGAATTTTGTAATCCAATGGAGGCAGTATTAATATTAAAATAGATAAAAATCTAGTTTCTTTGGTAACTTCGAAAACACTTGCCTTTCTAGCTTTTAACAAATTAAATTCAGTATAGCACCATTGGCAACCATCTGAACTTTGACAACTCCAGGATTAACTGCTTCAAAAAGAAATGCTGATATTAAAATTTTTTTCCAATACACCGAGCTTTGTTTAACACAACCTCAACAATATTATTACTATCGCGACTTTTATTCGCAATCAACAATATTATTACGGCAAGCCGATCTGATGACTCAGATAAGCAAGTCACATAGTAAAGCCGTCAAGCAAAACCCATTGGGGGTTAGATATCGGTAGTGTTACAAACATATGGGAAGCCTCATGAAAATCCATATACACAGTGGCTCTCTTTATAGTGTACCTCCTTTATAGTGGAGACTAATTAAAATCGCGATATAGTGGATAAAGGTTCAAAACCATCTATAATGAATGCTATCCGATATAGTGTATTTTTGAGAATTTTTTACGAGTAGATTTTTTTGATACATTATAAAGAGAGTCACTGTGTACGAAGTTTTTTTTGTTGATCATTTCAATAGTAAACTTTAAAATGCTACGACCTTTGAATGAAGAAAGTTACGGCCTCTAAACTACCCGGTTTTAAATGAATCGGGGCATACCTATTCTCTATCAGGAGGAGGTTAACGTTAATATAAAAATTAAATAGTCTCTATTTAAGTTGACGTCGAGAAAGTTACACAGAGTAGAAACGCGGTAAAAAAAACTTCATATGTAAAATTTATCCTATGTTTGTAATCCATATTATTTAATTGTTCGATTTATTTTCAAATGCAATGCGGCAATCTCGTCTCCCTCACTCAACGGATTTCCCAACTAACCTCCCGTCCGAGTTTCAAGAGGTTCTTGCAATTTTATGTAAAATGGTCCTTGTTGTGTCTGTGCGATACCAAATTTTGCACTATTCCCACATTAAAATAACGGGTAGTAGAATAATGGGTAATTAGGGAAACACAACATACAGTAATAACGTTGTTCTTACCGAGGAATAATTAATGGAAAATTAAAATACTGGAACGCTCGGAAATTTATTATTTATTATGTCAGATAATGACATTTGCACATTCGAATCAGACTCAATCTCAATACCAATATTCGAAAACAACGAAGAAAGTAAAGGTGAAAGTGACGAGGAGTATGAAGAGCAAGAAGGTAAAACAGACGAGCTGAGCATTAATGAGAAATTTGCCATTGATGAATCGGAATCTTCAACAATAGTAACAGACCCTCGACGTGTTGTCAGCGACAGGACTCGTTTGCATCATCTTTCTTTCCTTTAACTAATATGCTGTCCCCCGAATGCTTAAAGCAATGAATCAAAACGCTCGATCTATTTGGACAACAGATGGATGGTTTGAATATAAATCTTAGAGCCGTTACTTTACTATGGAACGTATCGAACGCAAAGAGCAGATTAGAAAAAATTGCAGGTGGACCACGAGCAGATGATATACCACTTCGATCCGCGACATCGAACAAATTATTGAAAAAGACCTTAACCCAAGAACAATCATTGCATTATGAGTGTTATTATTGTGCAACTAGCCAGTATTTGCTTAGACTACCGGCCAGAAGTTAGGAATGGGCGAATCAGTTTCGCACGGTTGATATGTTAGCACACTTGTGTTTGGCAAGTTTTATTTGCGTTGTTGGATGCTGTTAAACTTGCATCGTTACGGGCCGTTGAGGCTATGCAGCAATATATCGTAAAGAGTCTTCGAGGGATATGAGTGCATTGATGATTTGTCACTCGTGTAATACCATCGATAAGCAGTTAACTAACATTTTAGTTCTTACAGGGGTGTCAGATTTCTGCTTTTATCGCATCTCTAAGATCAAGGTTTTAAATACCATTATCCAATGTCCAAGAAAATCTTGATAACAATGACGCTTTTCTTACCAAAAACTAATTTTCCACTGAAAAATAATAACTATCGATTGATAGTGAAGCTTCACCGCCAGGTGAGCCGAGCTCGAATGTAAGTAACTATGCCACTTTATTAAGAAACGATTATCATCAAACTCATTACCAGTTTCATAAACTTTAGATGATTGGTTCTCAATATTTGCTTTGTAATAAATAATGTACTCTATATTTTTCTTACATCAAAGACAGTTAATAGTCAACGTGCGCGATTTGTTTCGGAACCTTGTTAACTTAACCATATTGACATTACGTGGAAGCATATCGTATTTAATTGGAAAAGGAGAAACCCTTGAATTAAACTCGTATAAACTGTAAATAAACCCGCGAATTCAAAAAAGAGGTTGAGTCTCTAAATTATAAGAAATGGATGATGTTAACATTGTAAATTGACTTCATTTGTATCAACATATAACCTCATACCTGCGGCTGAATCATCGCTATTTCTTGGTTTAGGTAATTTTCCTGTAGGTAAGAGCTTACTAGAGTATTTACTTTCCTTTTCGAGACGTGATAAAGGTTTTACATCACTATGATGAACGGCATTCCACGTGCTGTCATTCTTGTCAATAAGCTTGTAAATATTATAAAGTCTCCGTGCATCTGGACGCTTGTCAGGATCAGCATCACAACACTGCTCGGCAAGTTTCTTGTATTCCTCTGGTGCCGAATCAGGCATCGATGGTCGTAGTCCGCCCATAATATCGCATACTAAATCTCTATCGAACTGCCTATCCCTAAAAGGTGGTTCACCAGTAGCAATCAAATACATAATGATACCAAAAGAATATATGTCTGATTTTGTAGTAAATTTGCATGTATGGAAGACTTCTGGTGCAATAAAGGGTAAAACGCCTCGAATGGCTGAATTTGACTCGCGTGAATTCGCTGATCGTGAGAGACCAAGATCGCAAATAAATGATTGTGTCTCAGACTCATTGTCATCATGCAAAACTATGTTTCCGCCATGAAGATCACAATGCACTAATCCCACATAATGAATAATATTCAGAAATAATGCAATATCCTTCAAACATTGTAATTTCATCCTCCACGTCAATTTGTTAATATTTTGATCCAAATAAGACAAAAGACTACCATTATTAGCATATTGCATCACAATCAAGTACTCTTTTGTTTCTGGGTCTTGTGTGACTCCGTAAATTTTAAGGAAACCACAATACAAACACTTGGCATGATTTCTGAACTATTAGATAAAGTACATAAGGGTCAAATTAAATATCACTTTAATTAATATCATCAATTATTGCTTACCTTGGAAATAAATAATTCCGGCATCCGATCAAAATTCTTGAAGTGCTTGAGTACAACAGTTTTTGACTCACACTCTAGTTTGCCTTTATATTTGGCAGTATAGACTGTTCCATAACCACCAGATCCAATCTCTTTAATTTCATCAAAGTCGCTATACTGCATATACTCAATATCGGCATGTTTGTAACGCTGTATAATTTTGTCCAATATTGGATGCATTTCATAGTAGAAAACTAAATAATATGCTTGAGTAGATGGCTCTTGGTTTGTGTGTCCTTTATTAAGCACAGCTAAGGTGGACCTCTAGAGCTGTTTTTATCACATCATTACATGTATGAGCCTAACAGGAACTGGGTCACTAGTTTTGATAATGTTGCAAACAGTCATTATATTGTCGATCATAGCATCCCATCCGACACACGGCAATGATTTTTGGGGAGACCCAAATTGCTGCAGAAATTCTTGCGTGCAGAAGTGAGAACATGCGCTCTGTTGACAAATATACGGAACAAGTAATCTTTACCACATTATTTCTCTTAAAGTCACATTTTATAAAGCGGTTATTCCGGCATCATATGGTTCGAGCTTGACCACAAAAAAAGTCGGTGGTAATAGAAGGATGGCCGGAAGAAACGGTAGAACGACTGGTTTAGATGTAGCTGAACCAGAAACGTATTAGAGACATTAATAAAAATTTGTAAGTTAACCGGCAGTTTACTGTGTTTAATGCACTTTTTACATACCAACTTTTCGTTATAATATTTCGAGTTCATGATTATTTTAGCTTAGTGCTTAGTCTACCTCAGACAGTTAGCGAATTATTCACCCATCACATGTGAATAAAAAACAATGTCAGTTGATATTAATATGCAAAACTGTTATCGGGGAAAAAAAAGATTTTGTATTATCGATTTAATACAATTACATTTCTTCCTGTTGGACATGATCCGAAAAGAGTTAGAGGATGAAGAGTTAAAAAACCGCGTGGCATAATCTTTCATTTCTAAATCGGCATCACGGAGTAATATTGCTCGGTTTCCACATAGTATATTTGTTATGTTATTTTCGCCCTCTTTTCCCATTCTGTACATGTTCCATACAGTCTTGTACATGGTTAGTCGGCATGATTGGGATTTATTTTTGTCAGAATTAACTCTACAGAAAGCATGCATTAACTTTTCGCCTCTATATTTTGCGCCATGTGTTAGAATTATTGAATTACGTCATCGATTTCGCATCACATTTAACTGCACAGTTCTATTCCTGTAAACTCGGAATGACGGTACAATCACAAACTCGCTTGACGTAAATCAAGACGACAATGTAAATGTAAAGTCGTTCCAATCGCGTGCGTTAGTTTGCACGAAATATTTAGGTGACTTTGTGCTACCGAATTAGAATAGCACAAAAAATTTCTAATACTTGTCCCGGCTTGCAAAAGCAATATTGTTTATGTCCTAACTCTTGTTCTCAAATAAAAAACTAAACTATCGGTAAATAAAATCCAACCATCTCTATTGTTAACTAAACGTGATTGTCCTGCATAACATTCCTGAAATCAACCTTAATATAATGCACAACGAAATGTTGTTATTACAGAACGGGCCTCCTTAACGTACACCCGGGGGGGGGGGGGCTGAAAAGTTTTGCGTGTGGCTCTCTAACTCGAGATTGCGTCAATTTAACTAAAAATTGGAATAATCATAAAATGCGCATGCTTTCATGTAACAAATGAAAAAAAAGTAGAGGCAAATTTATTATCTCATTGTCGAGAAACCATTTTTTTTGTAAACCATAGTAAAACGACTGGAAAAAAATGAGCCGTAAGGACCAACGGTACTTTATTTTCGCTTCTTGGAAAAATGGCAGAAATGTGACTCAAATCCACGAAGAGTTGGTGAATGTAAAAGGGGAACAAGCATTGTCTATTAGCACAATTAGACGCTGGATTGTTACATTCAAAGACGGGGAAGAAGAAATTAAAGACAAGGCTCGTTCTGGACGTCCTCGCGAAGCAGTGACGTCAGAAAAAATTGCCAGGGTCGAGGATCTTGTTAGCAACGACCCGCACATTTCTACTATAGAATTAGCTAATGAAGTCGGTATTTCCCGTGAAAGAATTTTTTACATTTTGCGAGCCTCCAGAAAAAAACTGTTCGTGACGTCATGCTTTATCACGACAATGCCGCAACACATAAGGCAACAATCATAACGGAGTGTCTTCACAACGAACGAGTGGTACTTTCCCCCCACTTGCCATATAGTCCAGACCATGTTCCTTGTGATTTTTTTTTTATTCACTCGAATCAAAAAAGAACCGAAGAAAAAATTTTTTTGATAAGGTCGAAAATTTAGCAAGGGCTGTTCAGGCAGTTGCTGAAACCATCCCAAAAGCCGACTATGAGAAGTCTCTCCAGGGTTAGCAGAATCGTTTGCAACGTTGCATGAATGTTAATGGAGAGTACTTTGAAGGAATGAACTAGTTGTATTGATAATTATTATGTAATTTCTGGAAATAAAGGTCCACGCGCAAAACTTTTCAGCCCCCCACGTAATAGGTGGATAAACTATTGCTTCCAAGCAGGCATGCCAAGCAGCAAACTCACCTTCCAGCTCCACCAACTTTAGGGACAGATCCTTTACAAGCAGCTAAGCAATCATCGAATCGGACCCTCAAACTCGCTCCACTCCACCAAGTGTCCCATTGGATCCGTTCACAGCAAACCATCAGTGTAGAAAAAGGGGAGAGAAAGAAAAAGAAAAGAAAAAAGAAAAAGGAGTTAGTTTGGGTATATGTGTGTTTATATGAGTTTATCAGTTATATGGTCGACAACCGTGCCGTTGTTTCGAAAAACTTGTTTGTGAGTTGTAGCGAAGCGTCGTATGTGTGTAATATGGGGTGGCGGCAATGTTTGTCACGTCGTATATTTAGCTTTTGGATAACGTTTGCATTTGCACTTTGGAGGAGGATAGATTGTTGTGAAGCGATACATGCGTTTGATATACACACATCAATTAGCATCTTTTTTTAAAAAAATAAATGTCCTGGTTCTGACGATTAACTGTGTGTATTTGTTTTGTATTATGACGCGTACACCCAATTTGGTAATAAAAATATAAACAATAATCGTGACAATCTTTAACTTTTTCTTTACTGTACCGTTCGAAGCATATTTTGAAATAGGAAAAAATCGTGAGTTAAATGGATTTGAGCGTAGACAAGTTATTGGCCTTTTTATACTCATGAGCCATTGGTCGTATCTTTAAAATTCAAAAAAGTAAAATTCAAAAAAGTACCATTACAGACACAATTTTCCGATACAAAAATTCTAACAAGAATTTTATGAACTCGAAGAAGCATTACAAGAAGAATGTGGAAAAAATCCCTTCCGAAACTTATATTAATTTAATTAAAAGTATGCCACGGAAGAGTAAAGCATGTATTAAAAACCAAGGATGGCCAACTAAATATTAAACATTTATAATAAAATATAATTTTTATTGATCAACCGGATACTTTTGATAGGGTAGTGTATGTGTTTATACGAGTTCGAACTCTTTCATGGTCGATAAATCGTGTCGCTGTTTAAAAACTTAGTTCGTAAGTTGTAGCAAAGTGTCGTATGTGCATAATATGGAGCAGCAGTAAAGGCATTATTCGTTGTATATTCACTTTCGATAGCGTTGTATGTGTGCTTTGGAGGCGATGCATGTGCAATGGAGAGAAGCGTGGGTATGTATGTTGTATATAATTTGCGTCACTATATAATTCCCGGAATTATATATATAATTGGTGGTACGCAATTTATATATAT
>CAJVPI010001196.1:0-15402 GCA_910592345.1 Paraglomus brasilianum
ATTCAGCTGCAGGTATGAAGACAACAATTGGTTATAAATGAAGTCAATTTACAATATTAACATCGTCCACTTCTTATTATTTAGTGACTCAAACGCTTTTTGAATAAATGTGTAATTTGCGGTTTATTTGTAGTTTTACTCAAGGGATTACTCCTCTTCCAACTAAATAAATTAAATATGTCAATATGAGTTGAATTAAAATAAAATCGTGCACGTTTACTGTTAACTGCCTTTGCCGGGGTAGATATTTGAAATATTAATAGAGTACATTATTTAAAGTTTATGAACTCATAATGAGTTCATTCCTGAATAAAATGCAGTCGGCCAGTAGTAATAAGGCAGAATTTTCTTGCTCAATTCTTCACCGTGATTGCTTCATTTGGATATTGGATAATAGTCTTTAAATCTTGATCGACGCGATAACCGCTTCATGACTAGAATGCGATAAAAAGCAGAGTCCACACCTACCCGATCTTCCGACTGAAGAACATTTCTGAAACTCTATAAGAACTAAAACCTTAGTTCATCCCACTGCTTATCGATAGTATTACGCGAGTGATGAACTCGAAGATCTATCGCCACTCTTCATAATATTGTTGCATAGCCTTGACGCGTAACGATGAAGTCCAACAACACAAATAAAACTTGCCATACACAAATGTGCCAACCATGCCAACTTAAACTGCACCATTCCTAACCTCTGGGCTGCCGAGAGTCTGAGTAAATACTAGCTAGTTGCAATAATAATAACATTCATAATTCATTCGTTGTTCTTGAGTTAAGGTATTTTTCAATGATTTGTTCAATAGCGTGGATCGAAGAAGCATTCTTTGGTATATCATCATCTGCTCTGCAATCTTTTCTAAGTCTGTTCTTTTCCTGAATAAGGTAATGCTGTAAGACTAATATTCAAATCACCCATCTGTTGCCCAAATAGACCGAGCATGTTGATGAATTGCTTTGAGAAAACAATGCAAGAAAATCTGTACATATTAGTTGAAGACGACGCGATCTCTCTACCAACTTTGTTATCAGACTTTTTAAAGGAATTTGAAACTGGCTGCGTTCTAGGAACTTTCTCGCTAAAGAATGGTGCAAGTGAACTAGTGAAGAAGCTTGAGATTAACAAAATCTGCGTTGATTACAACAGGTTTATTAATATAGTTGATGTAGCATAGACTGTATGTAATCAAGTTAAACTAGCTTTAGAGCCCGAAATGAGTAACTTGGCAATGAAGTGTTCTTGATCGGAATAAGGCATTTCAAACAATAATACAAGCATCTCTGTATTAATAGTTCAAAATTTAAGAATGCCATTTGTTTTTCTTAATAAATGTTAACAAATGATGCTAGATATTTTGAGCAGAAATTTGAAACAGCCTTTTCTGGTAAAATTAATCTTAAATCTGGCCTATTTCTTAAAACCTTAACAAAAATGGAAAATCCGTGTTACATGGCCTTTGAATAAAGATGATCACTAAAACAAAATTTTCACTCTAAAATTATTTGATGTGTACTTGTGTCCCACCATACATTCCAGCCATATTATGGTCCATTTTTAGTCACAGTAAAATATTCGTTTTGTTGCAGTCTACCCCATTTATTGTTGAATCATTTCGGTCAAACCATAGGACTATACATCAGATTGTACTGAAAAGCAGCCCCTTAACTTACATCTGTATCTTCAATTATAATTTAAATGACTGGATTCTAAAGCTGCAGTCCATGCATAGACGAATTTCAGCAGCATTGGAAAGCAAGAGATGGCCAACAAAAGGTTTTAGAAATCAAACACTTTAAAGAAAGTGCAAACCCCATCTGTTCACAACAAGATTAACATATTTAACGCGTACCATACGAGATTAGCCTAATGGTCCAATTCTAAACTGTGTAAAGTAGTTCTCTGTGATTATGGAAGTAACACAACCGAGAGGCGGACTGGTACTGAGAGGGAAATTTGTTAATAGAATTGACTAAATTGTTTGTTTAGAGTCTTTAATACAATATTAATATATGGCAGTTCAACTTTTGGCTCACCTAAAATAAGATCTGGGTGCTTGCAATAAAAATAAAATGAGAAAGTTGAATAGTCTACCAATGTACAGGAAGTGAGCCAATTTCTGCGAATGAGAATAGTTTATCAATATTACTACGATAAAAATTTGTCGATATTATTGTCATTTATCACCCGCTATTTTGTATTCCATTAGCACTTTATTAAACAACACTCTCGCATTATTCTATCCATTCATAATCTCCTGACTTTTAATTACCTTGAGTCATTAATCAAAGCAGCTACTCCGTACAAAATGTCTTTACACATATATATATATACATACATATATGTCTGCACAAATAAAAACTACTGTTTCAAATGCTTTATTAAGCTTACAGCTTACTCTTCACTTCCCTCTCCATCTTCATCTCCATCCACATCTCCATATCCATTTATATCAACCTCTTCCGCTTCCTGTTCTTCATCATCGTCATCTTCATCTTCCTCTTCCAGTTCTTGTTCTAGCTCTTGTTCCAATTCTTCATCTTCCTCATCACCCTCCTCCTCCTCTTCCTCTTCTGCCTCCTCTTCTTCGTCTTCTTCTACTTCTACTACTTCATCTTCCTCCTCTTCTTCCTCTTGTGTTTCTTCATCTGCAACTTCTTGTTTATGTTCCCGACCTTCTTCACCTTTATCTACCTCACCCACATCTTCCTCTCGCTCTCTCACATCCACCTCTTCTTCTTCGTCTCCCATTTCTACTTCCTCTGCATCTTCCTCACCACCACCCTCGTCATCATTCTCTTCTTCTACGTTAACCTCAACCTCAACCTCAACCTCACCCTCACCCGCACCCTCACCTTCTAACTTATCATCTTCTTTTTCACTCACTTCCTCACCATCCTCATCACTCACACCATCCTCATCGCTCTCACCGTCACCCTCACCGACACTAATTTCTTTCTTCCCATTCTCAGGTTCGACAGTATCTTCCATTTCTACATCCATAGTGTGAGCTTCTTTCTCTTCCGACACGTTATTATCATCCACTTGTGCCGAAGCAGAAGAGGCAAGAGCCAATTGACGCTTCTGTTCTGCGATCGTTTCAAGCGACGTGCTGGATAATTTAGCTGGGAGATAGTAGAGTGGAGGGGATGTTTTAGTGCAAAGAAAATTGGCAAGATTTTTCTTTTGTTTAGACCAACATTCGCGCTAAATATAAATAAGAATACGAAAATCTTTAATAAGAAATCATGACATAAATAGTACAAATCAAAGCATTATAAATTTAGTATCCACCAGTTCAGTTACTCGTCGTTCTTCGTCTTCTTTCTTCTGTCGTGCAATCTTTTCCCGTTTTTCTTGTTCCTCACGTTTCATCTTTTCCGCCAATTCCTCCCTTTCCTTTTTTAGCTTCTCTTGTATTTTCTGATTTATCTTTTCTTGTTTGAGTGACTGCGAATAAAACGAAAGCTATTAGGAAATCACGAACAAATCTTAGCAGAGGCGATTCGGGTTTATTACACATACAGCCTCGGTTTTATTTTGGATGTCGTTTTTAAATTTAGTTAGGGTGCCCATCATCAAGCCAAACATCCTCTGGCTCCGTTTCTTTAATTCTGTATTATTCATATCTAATCGTGGTCGTTTGTTCTATGTAAATGGCAACAGCAAATGAGCAAAGCAAACACAAGGTATCACGGAACAAACGCGTTAATGGACTTTTTTAGATCTAACCTCCTCTGGATCTCTGTTAGCATCCTCGTCTTCGCTCGCCCGCCGTTTTAGGTGGTTATCTTCATCGTAGCGAGAGGACCGTCTTGCCGTGGAAGAGGCAGGGACAACTATGCTCGAAGTAACTAATGTTTGGCTTTTTGGGGGTGTTGATGCGAGTTGCTAGTCTGAAAACTATGTTCATTAAGACAGGAAGAGCGCTGTTTGCAAGTACCTTGGAATATTATCATTCTTGGCTGTAACCTTTTGGGCAACTTCGGCAGACATTAGAGGAGGATTCTTGATCGGTGAAGGAAGAGTATGTTCGGAGTTGGCGACGTTAATTCAACAACCACCCTATTGTTGAACTACGCCACAAGAATTTGCTCACGTGTTAATTTGCAGATCAAATCTCTACTTTAATATTAAAGCAAAAAATGTTCGAAAGATTGTGAAGCAATGCTTAATTTAAAGAATTGTCGCTTCTACTGGGTGACCTAAGCAGGCGGCCTCGTATGTGGCTATGCTGATAGCAATGTTGATTGGATACGAACATTCCTTACGTATGGAAATGGGGGATGCTCTTTAATTAACAGACACAAAAAGGTGACGTAGTGATGGTAGCTTAGAGCTCTTTAGTGAGTTATATACCGTGTTCTTCAAGCGCAATAATGACGATCATAACGATGAGAAGGATGAGAGGAATTACGCCCTTACTTTTTGAAAGACGAGAAGAATGCGTAGCTTACTATTGGCCTCTCGTGTTCAAGATAATATTAGAAACAAGAAATCTAACGTTTGTAATTTTATATTAGGGTAACTCTGAATCGAAGTAAACCTGTAAGAGCAATGTAAAGTGGAAGCATTGAACCCCATCTATAATGTAAAAACTTTGCCCTTGGTCAACCGTCATGCCATTTTTATATTGAATCTCATTATTAAATAAGAAAACTTTATTCACTGGTACAGGAATCGATTCAATACAAAAAGAAAAACGAGAAAAATCGAACAATAAAATTAAATTAACTTCAAAATACAAAGGAAATCCGCCGCAAACAGGGTAAGTGAGTCCATTTACGTAAAGTAAGTACTTTAACATCAAAGCGCAAATTGTTCACGTAATATGAAAACACTTGTAGAAGCTTTAACTGTTAATAGATGAATTGTCTCCATTGGGATCTGTAGACGTGGCAGTAGAGGTTTTTGTAGACGTGTCTTGACTGTCAGTAGAAGTCTTTGTAGGCGATGATGACGCAGTATCAGTGGCAGTAGCCGTGTCTTCAGTAGACGTAGACTTACTGTCAGTAGAATTCTTGGTAGGCGCTGGTGACTCAGTATCTGTGGCAGTAGCCGCATCTTTAGTAGATGTAGCTTCGCCGTCAGAAGAATTCTTGGTAGGCGTTGGTGACTCCGTATCAGTGGACGTATCTTGACTGTCAGCAGAAATCTTTTTAGGCGCTGGTGACTCGGTATCGGTGGCAGTGGCTGTGTCTTTAGTAGATGTAGCTTCACCGTCAGAAGGATTCTTGGTAGGCGTTGGTGACTCCGTATCAGTGGACGTATCTTGACTGTCAGCAGAAATCTTTTTAGGTACTGGCGACTCGGTATCGGTGGCAGTGGCTGTGTCTTTAGTAGATGTAGCTTCACCGTCAGAAGGATTCTTGGTAGGCGTTGGTGACTCCGTATCAGTGGACGTATCTTGACTGTCAGCAGAAATCTTTTTAGGTGCTGGTGACTCGGTATCAGTGGCAGTAGCTGTGTCTTGACTGTCGGTGGGAGGCTTGTAAGTTTCGTTGGGTTTGAGGCCAAGCTTATTCTTCGGTTTTACAGGCGGGGTATTTGGTTTAGCAGTTTGTTTGTCGTTGGACTTTACAGGTTTTTTGCCATTTGGTTTTTCAGTTGGCTTAGTCTTGCTCTTGGGCTTAGCAACTTTGCAATGGTGTTTTTTGTCACACGGTGGCAAGACTTTGAGAGGTCTGTTGGGGTCGTGAGTGGGTTTGGGGCTTTTTACAGCGACTTTGCTCTTGCTCCCTTTTGGAGTTGGCTTAGTGGAGGGTTTTGTGGGAAACTTGGTATTGGGACGGGGTTTTGCAGCGGCTTTGCTCTTGCTCCCTTTTGGCGTTGGAGTTGGCTTAGTGGAGGGTTTTGTGGGAAACTTGGTATTGGGACGGGGTTTTGCAGCAGCTTTGCTCTTGCTCCCTTTTGGCGTTGGAGTTGGTTTAGTGGAGGCACTTTTTGTGGGTAATTTGATCTTGGGACTGGGTTTTGCATCGGCCTTGCTCTTGCTCCCTTTTGGCGTTGGAGTTGGCTTAGTGGAGGCGCTTTTTGTGGGCAATTTGATCTTGGGACCGGGGTTTGCAGCGGCTTTGCTCTTGCTCCCTTTTGGCGTTGGAGTTGGCTTAGTGGAGGAGCTTTTCTTGGGTCCTGCGCTCTGGGCACTGCAATCGTTTGTGTCACATATTGACACGGTACCGTCTTTAGGACTGGGAGTCGTTGTACTTTTATCAGGACTGGGAGTCGTTGTACTTTTTTTAGGACTGGGAGTCGTTGTACTTTTATCAGGACTGGGAGTTGTGTTATTTTTATTACTGGAAGCTTTGGGAGGGTTGTTACCGTCGCCTGTCAAATCGCTAGGATCACCTGTAAATTTCTCATTCCTATGCAAGACTTTTGGTCTCCTTAGTCGAAGTCTTCCCTTTATTGCAAAGCGTCGCTTAGTGAAAGTAGAAGAATGGTTGCATGTGCCGAGATAAGATTTGGAAGCTATACAGTTAGAAGCACACGCGACTTTCGAAGCCTTGCATGTGTTCCTTACATAGCATGGTTTAAAACTTGGGCATGTCGTTCCATCGGGCAAGTTAACCAGTCTAAATTCATTGTCTGATAAAACTAGTTGAGAGTCCGCGGTAGCTGGAGTCTTCTCGCATTGATTGTTGAAACTGTATTTTGCATCGCATCCTGAGCCGCAATCAGCATCACTGTTACCGCAATAGCCCGCTGCGCTGCAGCATGGCAGATCGTTCGTGCATTTATTGCCACCCTAAAAAGGAATTAACAAATTAATAATTAAAGTTTTATTTTCATAAAACGGCATGCGCTATATTAGGAAATGATGGGTGATTTTCGATGTTTATAAGAATAGCAATTACAATCTAAACCTCATTCGTTCTAGTGTAACATTATACATTCCGAGTTAAATGAATTTTCACCCTAAATAATAATCCCTTTCATTACCATATTTGGACATCCAGAAATTTCGGGAAGGGGTCCATTTGCGATGATAGTAACTAAATGTTGAGAAGAAAGTTTAGTGCGAAAGTTTAGTGCGATTCTCAAAACATGACGGCGACTAATAAAAAAGATCGAGGTACAAGATGAAAGTTAATAGCTTAAGTAAAGGGAATGTGGTAACAACGTATTGTCTGAGCGATATTCGTAATAATGATTACTACTCAATGTATCATTTCTTATCTATTGAATATGCACTGAACCGTCTCATTCTCTTTAGTCAGCAGATATGTTTATACTTACATTCATCCGAATACGTATACTTTGAAGAATCTTTTCCAATGGCAATTGAATAATCATTGCCAGACTTGATTTTCCCGTCTACTGTATATTCGCACTCTCCATCCGTTGTTTTGACATTCTCACAAATGATGAAATCGAACAGGAGATTCTCAGGGTTTCCGTGGACCAATCTAATATCGACAGTATCCTCGGGCGTTCCTGAGAGCTTCCATTGTATTTTGATATGTTCACCCGCTTTCCATGTTTGCCCAGTATTAGGGTTTGTTACTGTGTATTGAGCTGATGAGAAGAGGATGCGTGATGATGAAATGAAGATGAGGAGGAAAAATTGGGGTAACGACCGCATTGCGTTTGCGGCGTGAGGATGAGAATGGGGGAGGCTTCGGGATGAGAGAGACGAAGGAAAGGTAAATTTGGTTGGGGGATGATGGAGAGTGGGTCGTTAAAAAGAATGTGAGGTCCGTTACGGTGTTATAAATGAAAAGGTAGAAAAGAGACAAAAAGGATATGCGCGTGTAAGAGTTTGTTTATATAACTAGTGGCATGACATACAATGTGTTATTATGAATTGCAGAATTGACAGTAATGTTTGGCTATTACAATTTGCAAATCTTGACTGATTCGAGACGATGAAACCCAAATTTGGATGATAAAGGTTTCTTCTTCACTTGACGCTAGCAAGTGTAGCACCACAGACAGGGTTCAACAATGCTGATTGTCCGCGTCATATTACGATAATTCTATTTCTTTTTGGTTAATTAACGTTAAGCATACCAAAGGTCATAGCGTACGAGTCTCGGCCTTGTCCAATCGAATTATTTAAAGAAATTGAATAGTCCCCAGCAAAAAATACAGCGCAATTGCAAATTGTGCATTCTTTTTAAAGCTCTATTTGGTTAAAGTTCCAAACAAAATATGTTAATTTTGACAGTATTAGGGTTTAATGTGTTGCGAGTAAAAGTAGTGCGGAGTTGATTAGGTATAGTTCGAGTTTCTGCACGTTACTTATTGGTCATGCTTTGGAAACGTCTTTTGAACAATTTGCTTAGTAATTCAAGTTCATTAACTCGCTTTAATTGATAGTTTTTTTTTAGCTCATCATGTAAATAAAGTTTTATCATAAATTGGTTTCATACCAAAATTGGGCAAATTACGTGTACGAAAACGCATAACAGGCCATCAATTTCTTTTTCTTATTGGTATTCACGAAAAATGAGAAAGAGAAAAATTATAGTGATATTCCAAAAATGGACGACTAATGGCAAACACGTCCCTCCTGTTCATAGCAAAGTTTACGAAGAGACCTCCACAATTTCTGTTGCTATACTTACAGCATTCCAAAAATAAATGCGCATACACATCACAAACTATCCGTACATGTTATTATTATGACATTGTGTTATTAACAAAGACGCTTCAGTATTGCACGCCAAGTTTGACATTATTTGCGTCAATAGATATTGAGTGAAAGAGACAATCGCATAAACATACCACTATTTCCTACGCATGGCAATATAAATCAACAGCAGTTGTCATGCGTCGTAACGTGCTATCTCTTTATCCTTGCGGTCAGACGTTCTAAACGGGCCTGCTTATGAGAAATAATAATTAACAAACGTGTCTTAATCAATAACATTAATCATTATGTAACTAACTTGCCATATCTTTCTAATATTCTTCTAATAGAAATAACCGCATCGGCGGTGCTTTTCTCAACAAGATATGCTCCATCATAATAATACATCGCACACATATTCAAATCTCGCTCTAAAAAAGAACTGTTTTAGAAAAACAATAACGTAACCCACAAATAACTAATAAAACTTTACTTACTATCAACAAGATTTGCAATGCCTTTCATCTTGACGTAATCCTCAGCAATAGCATTTCAACTACCTCAAGAATACCAACGTATTCTTCAACGCCATTAATGTTAACCGTAAGGATTCCATCATCTGTTATGTCTTCCAAAGATCGACTAGTCATATTCGAAGTAAGCACTTTCTCTCGGTTGCATTTAGGGCGTTATCTATTTTACACACTCGTGTAAAGAACTAAAATTTTAAAGTAACAAAAACATGCACGTATTGCTCACCCTTGACTTTCTTCGTCTCTGTTAAGGTTTTATTATAGTTTACTAACTTCCTTTTACGAAGTCACTTTTAAGATTGCATGCAAAATGTATTTGAATTAATTACTAATCACGATCAATAGAACAGTTTTTGTAAAATGGACAATAATGGTGGATCCTAAAAGATGATTAAAAAGCATTCCACCGAACTGATAAATTATTAGGGATATTGAGATTTGGAAAATAGTTATTAATCCTGAAGCCAGAAAAGCATCCTGATTTTACAAATCAGCCACGCACTGGATGAAAAAAAGATGGAAAAAGATAATTGTAGAGACTTGACACAGAACGTTGAGTTCCGAATATGTAGAGACTTGTAAGGAGGCCCTTCCGCCAATTATACTAATACAAAATAAATGGTATCTTTAACGGTCTCCTTTGACAAAATTTTCATCTCCTGCAGAAATCATCTAGTCCACAGGCTATCTAATATCAGCATGTCAAAAAATCAGGAGGGTTTTTTTGGGAGGATGTCAAATATGTTATCAGAACTACCAGAAGCAAAATGAATTATAGAAAAACAATTAATTTACATTAATTTACATTACTTTTCTTGCCTGAGCGACCAGGATACAATATTGGACATCAATGGATTCGTATTAGAGAGTGAGAACGCGATAAATATCGATATTACACGGATGAATTTTTGTCAACGATTTTGTGTATCTACGATATTTGTGTCTAATTGATACATACGGCTTTGTTGAGTTGCTCTTTATTAATACAAGGTTGTAATTACACGTCAGTTGAGCATTCGCCGTTAAGAAATACGCTGATTGACTTTGTACGGGTGAGATGGGTTGTTCTTCCACCTTGGTAAACAAACAAAAAAAAAATTGCCATTTGATAACTAATACTAATGTTACTGACATTACTGTAATTATTGGTAGAAGAGCAGTTACTGTCTACTTTTTATGGAAATTCCTAGACTTGACTGTTCCCGTTGTGCCAGCAGGTGCTTCAATCAATATTAATATTGCATAATGCGTACTTCGCCCGATAACCCAGGACTGTCAAGCTCGGGTACCTAAGCAGGATATTTGAGAGTAGTCTTTAAATGTTGAATTGAAATTCGTAAAGATAAAGCAATCGATTAGTGAATGTTAATATGTATCAATACATTGGCGTGTATTAAACGTGTTCAATCCATTATGGTCTTTATACCATTCGATTGTTCGTTTTGGAGATTTCTCTGACGCCTCAAATAAATGCGCGAATTACATTATTTATTATTATTGGAACTTGTTTTGATTTAACCAAATATGCAATTCGTTTTTGTGCTACAAGTCTAAATATTATCGATATATTAGGCTTTATTGTCCACTCAATGATTATGTTTTAACCTGACTTTTGTTTTATCTCTCCTGCGAAAAATGGTCAAAACTATACGCATCGAGCTTACTGACGATATTCAGGATGAAGTAAATAAAATATCTGATGAATCCTCCGCCGACTCGAAAGTATATGTGCTCTTTTTTGGTAAAGAATCAACTGTAAAATATATCATTTAATCAATTGTTAATGTGTACTGCAGCCAATATTTACGCTTACATAAAGTGAGCATTGTTAACCTCACTCCTGTCATTGTCTTTGTCGCGTTGCTTTGACTCAGGTACCGAGCTTCCATCTACGGGACAGTCATGGTGCCCAGACTGCTATCAGGGTATGGTATTTGCAATATTAACAATATGGGCATATATATATATTATAAATTGCTAATAACGCCATTTCAGCCTATCCACACATTCGCAATGCGTTTGACGAGTGCGCATCAAATGCAACATTGATCGAAGCACCAGTTGGCACAAGAGAACAGTTAAGTCCAGAGATTTCCATAAAAACTAGACAATAGCTCACTACTCTACCAATAATTAACGTCAGTAACATTGGTTATTGGTAAAGTAATAAATACATGTAACCAATCGATGGCGTCAAATGGCAATTGCTTATTCTTTCATTTGTTTACCAAAGATGGAAGAATAATCCATCTCACCCGTACAAAGTCAATCAGCGTATTGCCCTACGCAAAATTCCTACTCTCATTAGATGGACGGTGCCTGCCGGAAAAAATGATCGGCTAGTAGAATCAGAGTGTGAAAACGACGAACTGCTCAAATTCTTCTTAACCAGGGATTGAGATTCAATTGACGTGTCCAATCACTAATTTAAGAGCAGACTTGGACTTGTAATTATAATCTTGTATTAATACAGTTTATAAGTCAACAACCAAATAAAGCGTCGTCATTCCACACATTGTCGGTTGTGTACCAATTAGACAAGCACAATGCTTTTAATATTAAGATTGTCGATATGGTGCAAGCTGCTCTCACCACCGCATCCAAATCATGCAAAACACTCACACTGTGGGCGTTGTTGCGATTGATAATATTATTATCGTTATACATATCGTACAAAGCTCGTAATCAATCGAATAAATATCATTCATGAACCATATGAGAATCCCTCTCGCAACTAAGAAGCGTTATTTCCAACATTGATATTGCTCGGATTTGTCCTTGAGATGACAGAATTCAAAAGACTATTGCCATTAATTATCTGAGTCGTGGCGATCAAATATTCACGTTGACCTATTGTTAACACGGTATGGTATACAACATCATTCAATTAATATCACGTCTATCAATTGTCTTGTCCGTGCGAAAAGGTATAATTACATACCTTCGTCTTGCTGGGCAAGGAATCTCACTGCCGATATCTCAGTATATGTACATCCCCCCAAGAAAAACACAAGAGTCACTCGTGGTTGCTGTCCTCCTGTCACAAGAAGAGTTATCGAGTTAATATCAGCATAACTGAACGTACATGTCTTATATCACCAGGCAACTCGGAATCGATAGTGTGAAATCATAAAGATATCAGAATTTGATAGTATACAGAAAATTCGTCATTGTCAAAAGCTAACTCGCACATTCCCCTCACACACGTACTCTTGGATTTCATAGCCCCATCGTCAATCTTTTGTATTTCGTCAAAAGATTTCCCAGGGAGCAGCCTTAGCACCTCTTCATATCCTTTCCAACCATTAATCTTCATTCCGTTTGCCGAATTCCCAGCTCCAACAGCAGCGTTGACGTGAGTGGGATGAGCCAATGCAGTAGGCCCGCCCTTTGTCACGACACATTGTATTAATCGCACGCTCAATGGGGCAAATCCAGAGTACACGTACGAAATATCGTGCGGATTGTGTTCATCGACTTCATCGACTATTAACTTGAGAAATTGGCGGATGTGTTTATAAGGGTTTTTCGTTGACTGTTGCTTAATAAATAGATTCAATTTCTCGAGGTTTATTAGAGTTTGAAGATGTTCAAAACCGTATGTCTGGAGTATGTGCGTATCGGTATACGGTATTCGTTATTTTAGTCGGGTGAGTAAATGTCAATGGTATAGCTTGATAGCATCTAAATTTATCACTAGTCCTTGCCTGTAGAATTTCTTTCTTAAAGAATTCAAACGTCTTTTGCTTTAATCCTCCGTTGACTAGAGATTGCAGACAGAGCAGTCTTAACACCTGTACCAGAGGTATTTGTCTATTAATCATTTCTTCAATATACTCGTTCTGGGTGTTGACATCGATGCCCGCAACAAGATCTTTGAAGCACATGTATGTGTTAGAAGTCTTGTGATTAACGCATGTCGTTAATTCACCATGAAAAAGTGTATATATATATACTTTGTTGGACTTCAAGAGCACGGTTAAACTCTTGGGTAACCGTATACGTCATTATTTCCTCAGCTACGCCAGTATCTATTTCCATTCGTTAAGGTAATTTTAAAAAGTGGAATTACGGCAACGACAACGGCAATAACAGTAATAACGTAGACATTCTTATTTCAAAGGATACGCATTCGTAAGGAGTGATGTTCAGACTGTAAGCCACCCAGTTTGTTTACAAATTCTCTTACTTGAGCCACTGTTCTTGCTTGATGCCTTACCTAAGGAGAACATATACAGACAGAGCAATGGAAACTCTTTATGACACGCGTTAGCATAATAGACAAACACAAGCATGTATCTACCTCGTAATCCTCATTGATCCTTCTAGCCACTCTATTAAGCATACCACCGACAACAGCAAAATTCACATCTCTCAATTGACAAAACAATTTGTCACCAGAATTCAACGGCACTTTCTTCTTTTTCGCTGCAGGCTGAGCAGGCGGGGGCGGCTGCGCCTGAGATGCTGTTGATGACGATGCGGTTGAAGTCGCGGCTGCAGTTGGCCTTTGTGGTGGAGGTCCCACTATGCTAGAATCAAGCTCGACAACAGTAGTCTTGATGCCAAACACTTCATCAATTAACCCTTCGTATGTTAATTGAGTGCAAAGTGGTGTTATTTGATCCACTTGCCGATCGATAATTATAAGAGTGTCGATGCTGGGCGAGACGGAAAAGGCAGAGATTGGATCATCGACAGCTCTCTCACGTCTCATTCGAATTAGCATGTCAGCTAATTGCTTTATGACGAATCGCATATAATAGAGGGGATAATAATTACAAATTTGTGCTTTTGTAATCCTAAACACCTCTTCGTATCAACATACCTTTGCGCAATCACCCTTTCCAATAATCCTCGGAAATAAACCAAATTCTTTCTGCAACTCCATCAACGCCCTTGCAGCATAGTAGATTGCCGTGTAATCTCCATCCTATTCATTACCACCATTAATCGATTATTTATCAAAAAGCAGAAAATCATCCCTGTTGACGCTGATTTTATATTCACATTCTTTCAATGCGCATCCCCGAAAACAACCCCTTTAGAGAATAAGTACCAAGTATAACTCCTTGAAACTATTATCTAGTTCAAGAGATAATACATCATCTTCGAAAGGAATCAGGTCCAGGTGGTATTCTCCAAGGACAATATGTGAATCAGAGATGTAGTTAAGGAATTATATCCGTCAACGTAACATACGCGAAATTGCTTAGTGCATAAGCAATCTGTCAGAGGACATGTTCGATCTTCAGTGAACAAAGCCGAGAACGCACAAGGAATGTTGTCTGACAAATGCTTGGGCGATCATCTCCATTAATCAATAATACGAGCCAGGTTACTTATAAAACCTTAATGTCAAAGGATATCCCCTAATACACCTTTTTCCTCCAAGACCCTCTGACATATCATAGTCCTGCGTGGGACAAAGTACAAATGGTATTCATATTTCTGTCCGAGATCATCCTCGTTGTTTGCTCGCTCGAGTTGATGATGTTTAACATGATCTAAGTTGGAGATAACAAGGTAAAGGCCAACACACTTGATCAATAACAAATATACAGAGATGTGACCACGTGTAATAATACTCTTGAATGTTTTCCTACCAGCTATGTATTTCATGTATTGTAGTTGTGGACGACACATATATATTATACTCTTTAGCTCTGTTTCTATAGCAGTTTGTTGGAGATAATGAATTTTTTCCACTCCGTGATCCTACAAAGTTTCTCTTGTCACTACCGGCAATAGGACAAGAAATGTCAAACTTATAGATACCTACCTTTAATAAGGAAAATTCGGCAATAAGACTCAATGGACCGCTCAAGTTTGAATCCAACACTAGACATTTTTTGCCCCGAACCTAAGAATATGCAACTTTTATTGATATACGTTCAGAAGTATATAATACGACAGCTTATTACACTAGAGATTTTGATTTCGTTGACTTTAAATGCAAGATCACATGTGAACTAAACTAATTCCTTGACAAAAGCCCAACTTACAGAGTCTAATACGTCAGTCAACTGTTTCCTCGCCTTCTCTCGCAAGCGAGCAACGTTGAGGGTGGCATTTGAAGCACCTAAATGAGACATGTAGCCTAAAACCACCTTTTATTACTGCTAATTTATCTACGATGATTATTCCTATAGATGAATCGTAATGGAATAATGGCAAGCTATACGGCAGGTAAACAATGCAATATTAATTATTTTTTTAACATAATTAACAGATTCATCGTGTCGTGTGATCTCTGACATAATCCAATTACCGAGAGATTATTGGTAAATTCC
>CAJVPI010001197.1:0-15398 GCA_910592345.1 Paraglomus brasilianum
GATTTTATAACAAAATAATTATTCCGTAACATGTCTTATTAGTCACTAGGGAATTCTTACATCAAAGTATCGGTAGAAAACAAAATAATACAACATTTCCAATAATCAATAATGGATATTAATATTTTATTAATACAAGAGATGAAGCCACCCCAGAGAAGTAGTTCCACTTCAGTTTTATCCTCAGCAGTAACCAACTTACTTTTCCGTCTGAGAGAAAGGTCGTTTATATAATGAATTTTATATCACCATTCGAATTCATCACTCTAGTACTCAATTCCCTCCTTGCAAATTTACGATCAAGTGATCAAGTTGGCAACGCAGTATGACCGTGCATAAAAGAATCGATGATGACAATTTACTTTGAGCGTTAAGATATTTCATAAATTATTTTCTCTGGGAGTGAAATATCTACAGAGGATAAAAAATTGCTTTGACTCAGTAAATGGAATAATGAGAACATTATTCAATAATATATTTGGATCAATTAGTTAACTATAGTTCAATTAGTTTTACACCATGTTCAAACTTGGTGACTTGATTAAATTATACACAAGTTCAAAGTTGGACAGATTGATCCATCCATAAAGATTATTCTTTATTTTCTAGCTTTTCTTTATAACCTTTAATTTTATTTGCATCTCCTTGAACAGATTGTCTTTATTTGGCAAACTTATGGTAAAGTTTTGTCAAGGTGCTTTGTGTTATCTGCTAGCATGTTTTTCTCATAGCAGTTGGTCAGCTAGGAAAGATTTCGCTGAATGGCCTTTGTGGTAAGTGAGCGGTATGACATATTATTAGGTAAATTATTTAAGATGGTATCAGTATTAGTTTCCTTATTGCAAAGACGTTTGCTGTAAACTTCCAAGTGCTAGAACGATCACTTTGATAGACTATATCGCGTCTTTCTGTAACTTTGTGGCAGTACAGTGAAATGCCAATATACACGTAATTAAATAGAGCAAACGGTTCGATAACCTGATGACCTAAAAACCTGAGAACCTGACACGCTTAAGCAAATTATCATCATCGAATATGACGGCTACTTCATTATTTACAGAGAAATTGATAATACGTTCGCCGAGAATACCTTCGCGTTACAACTTGTCTAATTGTGAATATCTTAACGGTTACAAAAATTGTTATTGTAATCCCTTGTCATTAGGTTAGGAAAAGGATATTATCCACGAAAATTCAAGTTTTAATCTAAAGCATTGTTGGTAAGAACGCCATACCATTAGACGTGAGCTGGATATATAGATATGTCTCAAAATATAACCGGCATTACGCTCTCTCACATTATATGAGCTTATTTCTGTAAGCATTAATTATGATATTGCTCTTCTCTATCTCGAACAACATTACTTTCAAAACTCTTTTGTCCACAGGTTGTTATCAATAAGTTTTCTTGGTAATGTCACATAGTATATCTGGTCGAGCGAAAGCTTGAGAATTAGCCGTTTTTCTACTGACAGGTTAACTTCATTTGTCAGCTAACAGCTCGTATATTATGCTCTTGCTGTCAATTTTCTAGACTACACACTAGGTCTTTATTAGGACTATACTTATTGTTACAAAGCATTGGCCTGTGCGAGTTCGCCATTACCAGTGTACTGATAGTATTAAATAACACCGTTCCCACAATATATACTCGATAATAAAATTTTACATTCGAACATGTAGATTGCTCCCATATTTGATGATGTCTTGCAAACTATTTATCAAAGTATGGAATGTCTACCATAGCGCGTATGCTAGCTGCTGACTTGAACTTACACGGCAGTAGAACACTTTATCACGGATAAGAGAGTTTTAGTAGTGCAAACTCGATGCTAGTTATTCAAGCCATTGAAACTGTGCGGTTAACGCATCTTGATACGTTGAGCAAAAGTTATACAGAATTATTACCAATTATAAGCGAATATTGGACAATGACAAGTTTTGTCATAATTTGATTTGTTATAGCCATTTATTGATCGACATAGAATTCAAGTTATTTTATACCAAGTGCTTGTAACCTGTAATCGGGAGTGTGGCGTAAGACACGTGTTTGAACCAGGTGAACTGATAAGCTGGAATGCATGGAAAATTCCTCAATGAACATACTTAAATAGGTAAGGTGTTTACCCGTTAACAATAATAATAAATAAACGATCCAATATACCAGTAGTCACACAATCTTAACGCCTTGCACACCCTAACAACAAGAACCTCGTACTGTCCCATTAGTCTGCATTTCATGGTAGTATCGACTCATTTATTTACCATATAACATCAGTATGAATACCTTTCTCAAAGTCAGCTAATTTTCGGGATCAGTTCTGCTAGTGTATAGTAAAGGAAATACGTACTAAGTGTTACACGCAACTCGAAAAAATATTTAAAAAAAAAAACAAATATTCGCTTGTCGACTTGTCTGATGTTGCAAATCTTTCATCTCCGACAATGCAGAAATATTTATGCTGATATCATTCGATTGTTGTAAATAGTCAATTTTTAATTAATATTATGATACAGTATGATCTAATGGCATGTTTTAATAACATATTTATATATTAAGCGTTTGGTTTATAACAACTTTGGATCATTAACGATGATAATAAGAATTTGCATTGGATAATTATTGTGGGGCTGAAACTGAAACAGGCTGAAATTGAAAGATTTATGTTACGTATTACGAATTATCACGTGAGCAGTCTTTATAGCTTCGAGAATTACAAAACCGGTTTATCGAGTGGCTGGCTGTGTATGTGTGTTTCCAGTACTTAGTATGGAAATGGGAATTTCATAGTGAAAGCATAGTCAAAGCTGTACATGTTATCTAACAATCCGTGTATCAAACAGCTTTAGCGTATCCACGTAGTTGTGCCAAATAAAGGATACACCAAACTAACAATCCGTGTATCGAAAAGCATTAATTAGCAAACCATCTATAATTCTGAACCTATTCTAAAGCGGAATAATGATATTTGATTGGAATGTGATTGGAATGCATGTCGGTTAAGTTGGTAGTGTAATATTAATTATATATATATATTTTTCAGATTGATGTCAAATTGCACGTGTTTTAAGTTTGCCACATTAGTAAAACAAAGATCCGCACACTTTTTTTAACATGTGACAAAAGCTTCACCAGATTTGTGGCGTTCTATATAACTCTATTTGTTTCATCCAACGTTCCAACTGTATGCTGCTGTGCATTATCGTCTTTATATCAATCCTTTGTGAAGATATCCCAAATATGC
The DNA here is from genome assembly GCA_910592345.1 of Paraglomus brasilianum. Taxonomy (NCBI): domain Eukaryota; kingdom Fungi; phylum Glomeromycota; class Glomeromycetes; order Paraglomerales; family Paraglomeraceae; genus Paraglomus; species Paraglomus brasilianum. The sequence goes on from CAJVPI010001197.1 coordinate 3,246, forward strand.
CAAATGTGGGTTAGATGGCGCCACGATTATTTTCACTCTATGCAGAGGATCAATTTCAAGTCTCATTCGAGTACGTATGAATGTGACCTGTTTGCAAGTGTTGGTGTCAACAATACTAATATTAATACCCACGATGCCTGTAAATATAGTTTGAACTCGGCTATTATATTTTGTATTAGTAGTTAGAATCAAATGTACTCTTTAAAATTCCCAAGCCTGGAAGCCGAATTAGACAAAACCAGTCACGGCCGGTTATTTGGCACCATATCGTAGTCGAGCGAGAAAGCAACAGTATTGCAAAGCCAAAAAGATTAGGGCACCGAATACCTGCTTGATATCATAAAAAAGCTGGCAAGCATCTCGTCATTATAACAATTGAATAACATATAATTATTTTCCGTAATACATCCCCTTAAACAAATTAAACAAGTTGGTTACGTGAAGAAAGTGAAGGGAGCCAAAGAAACAATCCGTTGGACAATGCTGTGAACATTTCACTTGACAATTGTAATCATATGGGACGCCACAAACAAATCATGTTTGAATGTTTGACTACGCCTTTAACAACCATCCCCTTTTTTTGGCACACCACAGCAATCAATATCCTACATTAATCTCAATCTAGAAAACAGACAAGACATCTATTCTTTCATTTCTACATTGTAGTTAACTGTGCCACTATGAATCATTATAAATGCACAATATATTTTATACCACCCTAAACATACTATCTTTAGAGAGCACGGATTTTTGATCTACAACTCAACTAAACTAGGGCAACACTCTCGAGCAGCATACCATATCAACCCTATCAACCCCAATGTCCAATCCAACTAAATCTCATCACTCACAATCATCATCATTTGATTCAACAAACTCTTGTTGCCAATCGACGCTGTCAACACCGCGTATGACGACAGATACGGACGATGAGCGAATGAGCATTGAAACCGTTAAGGGCAGGTCATATCAAAATAAACGTAGACATATACCAAGAAAGACCAATGACGATTGGAGTAGAAGGTTGGTTCAATTAACACCGGTTCTTTTATAAAACCATATTGATTGATCTCTTAATTACAGTCTTCGTGACTTGTAAGGTCATTTAATTCAAAACTTAACAAGGAAAGACATAGTAATACTGGTCAATTCAGCGAGGACGACAACCCAAGAAGCAACGGTGGCGGGATTCCGAGAAATTTTAGTAGAAGCTCGTCAGATCATGGTAGTGGTAGAATACCGAGAGGAGGTTACGAGAGCTCCTCACACAATGATCAAGCTGATCAAGATGCGGATGAATTGACTGAAGCCGTTGATTATTTAGATGATAACGAAATTGAATCTGATAATGAAACCAAGGTAATTTGTCTGCAAATTCAAAGTCCTTTTACCGTAGATTCAAGCTGACTTTTTCTTCCGTAGATTGAGGACATGCCTGAGGTCCCGGATAAGAATGACGCAAAACGAACCCCATTTCAGAGGGAATTATTTTATTTCTTTGAATCACCTAAAGGATGTACCGCGAAAATGTTCACTGCTTTCAACGCTTTATGCATTGTAGGCACTATATTTATGATTTGCATTGATACTCTGCCAACATTTGCAACGTCTGATAGTCGTACTTTATGGTGAGTAATGATGGCCTTCAAGGTTAATCGCGTTCTGATACATTCATCTTGTCCGATTACTCACTGTATATTAAATATAGGCTTTGTATCGATGCAATCTTGATTGCAACATTTTCTATAGAATATTTGGGCAGATTCTTCGCTTCAGTACACAAACTTAGATTCTTTTTTAGTAAGTCGATGTTTGTTAAGAATATGTGTATGTCAACTGTAATAATTGGCTTAGCTGTGTTACTGTCACATCTTAGGACCACTGAATTTGATTGATTTGATCTCAATCGCTCCATTTTATGTTCAACTATTTATACAAAGAAGACCTGAGGTATGTGTGACGTATTAATTTTCGCTTAATGCAAGCTCGTCTTACAGATATACTCTGGCTAATAATCAACTTCTCTATACTTCGCTATATTTAGTCTGCATTTTCATTTTTAAGAATATTACGCTTGATCAGGATAATTCGATTGTTTGACTTTGCAAGCCGCTCGGAGCAATTCAAGGTAAATCTCGCATGTTTCATTATTGGCTCTCTTCCTTACGCAAGTTTTTCTCACATGTTTTTCATTACATCCACCAAAGGTTACAGTGAGAGCGATAAAACGTTCAACCAACCAAATATTTATGGTATCATTTTGGTTCTTCACGGTTCTCCTGTTTTCATCCGGTATCATTTATTTTTTGGAAAGAGGGATTTTTGACGAACAAAACAAGATCTGGTTTAGGGTAAATCCCGAGAGCGGTCAAGTAGAAAAAAGTCCATTCCAATCTATTGTACATTCGTTTTATTGGTCCGTGGTCACGCTAACAACAACTGGCTACGGTGATGCAATCCCATACACCTCGTGGGGAAAATTCCTTGCTGGCATCACAATGACATGCGGAATATTAGTTATTGCAATGCCGACTTCAATCATTGGTTCAAGCTTTGTTGCTGAATGGACGTTACATCAACGGGATCAATTCTTGGATAAACTAAAGAAAAACCGTCAGCTAGTTAAGAATTCTGACGAGTCGAAAATGGCTCTCGCACGGCGAGCCAAATTGTTTCGGAAACAAAACGAGGAACTAGTAGCAGTGATCACAGAAGTGCAAGAAAAGCTATCAGACGTAAATCCAACCCGATACTATCAAAGATATAAAAATTTGCAAATACAATATGAAAATGCACTGGCGAAAATATCCGCATTAGAAGCCTCGTTGGAAAAATGGCGGCGGCTTGCTCGCAATTACGAAAAGTTTAACGATTACCGTCAACGAAGGTATTCAAGAAACGGCGATAGTGAGACAATATATGGGCTACGTTATCCATTCCGTAAGACGCCTACTGGTGTCTCCACAGATGATGATACAATAGACAATGATCAGTCAATTAAGGAGAAGATATCGTCGGCCACCGAAACAATGGCTAGTAAATCAGACAGAATAAAAAGTTATGCTCCTAATCCTTTCAAACTGCTCAGCCGATTTAGTCGGACATTATCACTGAGTAATAACGATACCTCAAAATTTCCAGAGAGCGAAATATCCAAGAGTAACATTAGCCTGCCATTCAATCGACGTCCGTTAACACGGCCTGTTCCCTCGGCTGGCCCAGACTACACTGAATATTACCATCCGGAAAGTGTTATGACTACCCCAGATAGTATTACCGCTCGTGCGTTAGTAGATGAAACGCATCGGTCATCTACTCTGACAAATGAGGAACGTGGCTCGAACAAACCAAGTACGGGCAGTAATGTATTGGCTGATTTACTTCGGAGGGAGGCTGTGGGAGGAAGCAACCCTTTGAAAACTGCCATTGGCAAAAAAAGAGAAGATACAGCAGAAGACGATATATTAAGGAGTGGTGATAAAGGGAAGAGTATTGTTTGGATTGACAATGATACTACTACTAATAATAAGGGCTCTGCAGAAATAGATATAGTTATAGACAGCGGCATTTATAGTGATGATCAGAGTCGTGAGGACAATAACTACGTACAGTCAGAATGAAGCTCGTACGGACTCGTCGATTTTTTACGACCCACTTCACGATCAAACAAAATTTGAATCGCCGCCATCAGACTGAATAATTCGACCAAGTAACTTGATAGAAAATACAATAGAGGACAAGGGGGTTTGGTCCAGGTTGTGGAAAGATAATCTCTGACATCAACCACAAGTCAAAATTCTCGAGAACATTGCTATTATTATTTAATTTTAATTCATAGACGATAAACTTTAGAAGTTGATAGTTAATTCATTCGCGCGTGAAAGATTGCTAATTGGTTATAGTATGGTCAATCGGATAATTTTTAGATTTAATTGTTATGTGACCACTTAATTAAGCCTTCGAAAAGTATTATAAAATGTATAAAAAGTAAATTATGAAATTGCTGGTGAAATACCTTTTGTCCATGCCTCTTCAGTTGTAGATGATTAAGCAAATAGTGGCAGGGCATTAATTCACAAATAGCGTAAGAATATGAAACAGTATTTTTTTTATAATAACCGTTAAAATGTATTAGTATCCTATTCGGCCAAACGGTTTTCGATAATACACCAACAGAAGATAACTACTGAGCATTCAAAGGAATAAAACTCAAGTTCTGATCTTCAAAGTTCGTTCATCGAAACCAATGGCTTGAATTTCACGTCACGTGAACAATACCGACGATCGATTCTAAAATGGCAAGACGCGACAGATGTTAGTAAAATTAATGAAAAATTAATAAAACCTTGTAGACATAAAGTGCTAACATTACGCACAGTTTGACAGCTGGTTAAAACTTTCAATGATGGTAGAGACTGCCCTTAACTTTGTGAAGCAACTTTTGGAAAAAAATATTGAAAATATCCACAATATGCTTATAAAAATATATAAGCCAGTTAGTATTAGCTTCAGATTAATCAAATTCTATCTTCTTCTTCTTAGATACAAAGAAATTAAAGGAAATAGTAACCGCCCGTAGTGTGATGACAATGTCGCGCTTCATCGCACATCTTAAAGTTATAAGCAAGAACGAGTCAAGCCTGGATTGGTCCATGTAACTTTTTTTTATTTTCTAAAATCAAGCAAGAAAGAAGTATAACAGGATTGAAAATCTGTTAGGGCTCTTTCTTATTACAGGCTTATTGGCCAAGCTCTTTATTGTACCTCTGCTTGCTCTGTCGCATGTCAGATTGGAATTTATGTTAATCTATGAACGCAACGCATTTTATTACATATATGTTAACAACCATGGTGTATCATAATACTCAATCCCATAGTTCTCACATAATTATTCAACAAAACGAAATAAGCTTATTACAATACGAACCTTTCGCTCACTCACTATTATTTTTTTTTTAAATATTGAGATAATACTGCTTACTGATCGGAATGTTATTTGATCTTTTTTTTTCCTCTGACACACATGGAGTATAATTATCAGAGAATCAATTTCTTGACAATGATGTTATGGCAAGTTTATATTAGATCCTTAAAAAATACTTCCTAGAAGGCCAATAGATGTTATGTCGTGACAAATGACTATTGAATAATGTTAATATTACATTATTAGGTATTTATACTTCATGCAGTTCTATAGTTAAATTCTGAAACACAAGCTGGCATTTTCATAAACGACTATACTTAAATATATTATTTCAGCTTAGCATGACAAGTCGTTTACCAACCAGCTGTGTATCATATTTGCTGTTATCACTTGATCATTAATCCCATAATAATGTATGTGCCTCGAATTATTAGATAGAAGTGTGTAAGAAATATGGTTATACCATATTATTTTGTTGCTATAGTTTTTTACACTATTCTCTCTGCATACATTTTTATTATGACAATCTGATTCATATGATAACTTGCTTGATGTTTCTATCATCAAGACAATGTCTTCAACCATCGAAATATGAATTTAGCATTTGAAACTAATGTCAACTATCGAATTCTTGGAGAATTTTAAAATCTTTGTTCAATCTTTAGGAAGACAACAAGTTAGTCTCTCTCCTTTCCACCACTGTCTTCTGTGTTTCAGAACAGCTGGAAGGCAGTTTCATTAGAAAATATAGTATTCTCTAAGTTTTTCTAGCCCCCCTCCACCTGAGCTTCCTTCTGCTAAGGGAAGACTATTTTTATAATATAACTTAGCCATCGGTGTCACTTTCTAGTAACTTATTGCCAATGTTTGGATAGACAGGAATCAATTTTTTTGAGGACATCCACTTTCTTTTTGGATTTAATTTTTTTCAAATAGTGGCGATGGGAATATTAGTTAATTTTGAATTTTGTTTGTATTGGTTATGCCTTGTGTCCAAAAATGTAATATGACTTGGCATTGTCTTTTTTGAATAAATGATGACATTAAGTAATACTTTTTCCGGGAATAAAGTCAGTTGAAAATCTGTTTACAAATGTGTTAGAAGGCACTATTTGTTTTATAAAAACGCGTTGTAGATTGTTTACAGAACTTGGCATTTTACACGCATTTTATAATATGTAAAAAAAATTTTTTTGTTACACACGGAAACTTCTACATAAATAATAACATAATCCTATTTCATTGTGTTTTTTTGTGACTGCTGACTGGGTCAATTGAAATCCAGCAATCACTTTTCACATCACCAATATATGAATATAAAATTTCTTTACACTGACTGGAATTTGCCATATTCGATTGCATGATTGATGCCAAGGATGTGCACTTCCTGAAAGAGCAACAATCACTCTCTACAGCATCATTACTCCCACTGACATGGTGCAGATAGCCAAGTTAGTGGAAGAAGAAGCAAGAAAACTGTTTGAGCACATTAACATTTTTGACAACACAATGCCTCCTACAGCCCCTACCATTGTCACCAATGCAGCAATCATTGTAAATAGACTGTACATTCTTATTATTATATTTGAAATTCTGAAAATGTATATTATAGCAATAAAAGCATAGATGAGAATACATGGACAGGAAGATGCTTCTATTTTTTTTTGAGAGCCTTTTTGAGTCAAGACCAGGTATCAGGATTGTTTGGTATGTACAGTCAGACCTCTCTAAATGCACAACAATTGCTTGGTCCCATGATGGGACTTAAGAGATAAGTGCATGTTTTATGTTCTGCAATTGCAAGCTTTCTTTCAGCCCTATCTCTATATGAGTGTTTCTCTAAATGCAATTCATGTGATCATTGATCTACAAATAATTACATAATAATGTTCATGATATCTTTGCCAGTTATGTAATCAGTCCAAGGGGTCGAATGACTTACATTATTGTTATGACCCATTATATCGTAGATTCTCTCATTAATGAAGGTTAATTTCAGCCTCAACATTAATATTTCTCTTTCCACTGTAATACTCCAATTGGATTTTCATCAAAAGTATCTGCATTCTGCTTTGTGTCTCTATCACACTCTATGGCTCCAATACTCTACTAACATTTTGGCATAGGTTCCCCCTCATTGATGAAATAATCTTTTTAACTTAAACAAAATAATGATAAATTCACAATAATGGTGTTTACAATAATGATAAATGGACAATAATGATGGATTCACAATAACCTTCTAACAAGTATATTAAACTCTTGGTGTTATACATCATCTTTATTATTATGAATGCTTTTTCCTGTATTAAACATAAGGTCTTATAATCGCAATCTTTCTAAACTGAACACTTCTCATGCTTCCCTTATTAGTTGCCAAGATATTACCACAAAGCATCGATAAATGGATACTCTGCCACTTGTCTTATTAATTGCAAAGAACTTACATGCAAAGTGTCAATTCAGAGAATAATATAATAGCTGAATACTTCTCATGCCCTGCTTATTAGTTGCCATGATTTTATAACGAAATAATTATTTCTGTAACATGCCTTATTAGTCGCTAGGGAATTCTTACATCAAAGTATCGGTAGAGAACAAAATAATACAACATTTCCAATAATTGATAACAGATATTAATATTTTATTATTACAAGAGATGAAACCACCCCAGGGCAGCTGTTCCACTTTGGTTTTATCCTCAGCAGCCAACTCACTTCTTTCTGCCTGGGAGAAAGGTCGTTTATATAATGAATTTTATATCACTATTCATATTCATCCCTTTAGTACTCAATTTCCCTCCCAGACATCTACTCGCAAATTATCACTATTTACAATCAAGTGATCAAGTTGTTGTTTGAAATCTAAGTTGTACAAAGTGCCACAGAATACATGGGTTTTACCAACTTGTCACCTGATCCAAAATACATGGGAGTGAATTTTTGACCAATTAAATAATACTGTAGTAAATAGCAAAATCAGCTATTTACATCTCCCCCTAATTTAAAAAAAAGAAAAAGATTTCTAGTTTAAATATCTAATTTAACTTGAAAACTTTTCTCTTTCCTCAGTATCCTTTTTATTATCTTTCTGTACATATTCACTAATCTACTATGAAAGACTCTTAAATTTGTAACTTCTATCTTTAAACCCATTATTTCTATGATTCTTTCTTTGGGTATAGATTCTATGTGTCTTATCATCTGGGGATAATTCTTGACCTCTTTGTAATAATTCTCTCTGACATAAATCACTCTATTTCCACCTTTTCACTTCATGCAATCCTGTACCATTCCTATATATATTTCTAACTCTGCTCTATCTGCCACAGCTGTATCTTCTCCTTGTATCACCATTTCTTCATGTATCACCACTTTTTTCTGTTCAACTTCACCATACTTCTTCAAAAATCCTGTATATGATTTTCTAGGATCTGTTCTACCTCGTCGGCTGTGGGCTGTGACACATTGTTATCATTCTCGTTGATGTATATATCCCATTCCTCAGTTTCTGCATTATGGGTACATTCTTCTGTCCCTAAGTTACTGGTAGATGGAAAGTTCAAACTTCTGTGTGATGACTCTATTCCAGCAGATGATTTGCTGAAATTTGTTGGCAAACTTGGTATTACCATAGAGCAGTAATTGTTGTTTGAGGGAATATCATTGGACTGCTCCCAAAAGTTCATATTAATATCTCCTCCCATCTCTATAGTCTTGTTCATACTTCCACTGAATGTACTTGGCATATGCTCTGTAATGTGGGATGATAAACTTTTTGCCTCCTCCTGGATGTAATCATGGACTCTCTCCTTCTTGTGATCCAATGTACTGGGAGACCACTTTTTTTTTTTTTTTGATATGATGGAGAGGACTGTTGTGCTGTATGGAATGACCCAGTACCTGGTGAGTCTGAGACAGAGGAATGCCCTAATGTCTTCTCCTTCCAGGATCAGTGCAAATGGTGTGGGTTCTCCCTTTGCCCATAGCTGTTGTTCTTCTTTTCCATATATAAATTGTTCCTGATAGACTTCATAGTCTTGTATTGTCAAAAGGTAGTTAAAGGTGGTGTTGTCAATGAATCCATGGATATGTGGCATTGGCTTGTTAGAGGATAGTAATCTAAAAGTTGTAACAGTTAAAAGAGTTTCAATGGTCAGCTAGTTGTTATCCTTTGCATGTCTTAGCTGAAGATGAAGGTAGGAGAAGGAGGGAAGTGGCATTGTTCGTTCCACTTTGAATTCCATAATAAGAAAATCCACAGAATAGATAAGCAGTAGGATTACTAAGCATCAGGCAGACACCTTGACTTCTGTAGGAATCTTTGGTCCCATAGGTATACATCTGTCAGTACTCCTGATAATCTTAATAAAGCATCATCTGTTTAATTCCTAAGAATATTCTCAACCCTATGCATATAAGATCATGAGAGCAAGTCGTGATAATCTGTTGTACATCCAGTAATTAAATTTAGATTTTCTGTTGCTGATTTCATTACTGTATCACTGCATGTTTTTTGTGAGCATCAAGATTGATTCCTCTTTTTATCCTAAGCAGATGTATGGTGCATCAGTCCAAGACAGTTTTGGATCTCAATAAATGTAGAAGTTTCTTCCAACATAACTATTTGGAATAATCATTGTCATCTTCAGGGTTCCCAATCCTTCTGAGAACATAAATATTATTCCACATAATTTAAGCCAGTTTCCAAATATAGATATAATTTGTATGCTGATGATTGCCCAAATTCAGATTCTTCCAATCGCATAGTGACTTTGCATGGATGCTGTTATTCGTCTTTACACAGCACTGTTGGTTCTGACTTTTGCCCAGTTTTGTTATCAGCCACCAATCTTCCAATAATTATTGTTCCAGCATCTCCACTTTTGTTACCTTTTTATTGCAAGAAATTTGTCTCACTAAGAGATATGTTATCAATTGATAATTCTTCATTCTTACTACCCCTTAATTATACCAAATATAGAGATAAAAGGTGAAAATCGTTATAATAATTAATTCTGGTCAAATTCTATTTGCTAACATAATGAAATAAATTTTTAAACTAATTTTTATGATTTTTTCTCAGCAAGGGAATAAATTCTTAGTTTATACTCTTTCACAGCAAATTGTTGGCCCTGGCTGATGTCAGGTATTGGAGTTAATTCTTATAACATTATCAAAACAAGATTTTCACAAATTATTTCTATTACCACATGATTTGCTTCAATTCCCAATATTGATTCCCTTATCCTCAGGTGATGAGCCTTTGGAGTTTGGATTTTACACAATATTATTCTTGAAATGGATTAAATCGTACATTTATGTCTCTTTGGATTGTATTCATTTACTGCCTTGGTCCATTCATTAATTGTGTTACCAGTTTACTTCTTCTTGACAGATTAAGTATTGCTGATAGTTCCATTAATCACTGAGTAATTCAATAGACAAGAAATTCTCTTTCAATCCATATTTCAATATGTCTTCCAGTCTGATTAGGTCTCCACCAGACTTGAGGGCTGTTTTTTCTTATAAGAAATTTTTACTCCATGTCTCAGCATAAGACTGGTATCTAATATGGCTACTATGTGTCTCACTGGTATTACTACAAACATTTTGTGCACTGTTCTGTTTGTAAGTTGTACTGATAATGTTATTTCTCCATCCACATCTGTAGGTTTGCCTCCTATTCCTACAAATTTTTCTGTATTCTTCTTAATCTGATCTTTCCATCCATTGAGCTGTACTATATGACTTGCAATGACATTAATTTCTGCACCAGTATCAAGGATTACTTTTTGCCTATTTCTGCCAAAATTTCTAAGACTTTTCCTGAGTGATTGTATGGACCCATTTCACTCTCTTTCATTCACCTCATGCCAAATAAGTGATATCTTGCACTAAGCAAATCTTCTTCAGATGAGGGGTTTAATTCATCCTGTCTTCCTATACCCTCCATAGGAAAGGATACTAGTTTTTTGGCTGATGATTTCACAGGCTAAAACAATCTCTTTCATGACCTTTTTCTCTCTTGCAATCTTTGCATGCATTTTCACAGTTCTGGATAATGTGTCCTTCTATTCCACACCTATAGCATGTTAATGGTCTTCAGTTGGGCTGGTATTTTGGCTGTTCGTTTTGAGTAACATATATTACTTTCTCTTTGACAGGTTTGGTCAATTTTGCTTCCATGACCACTAATTTCTTAGTCAATGATTCTAGTGTTTCAACTACTGCTATATTAAGAGTGGGTTTTTCTATTTGCATTCTCATGTTTCACACAACTTCAGCATTTGTGCCTTTTCAACCACATCTTTTAAATCATCAGGCTGACCATTTTGCAGTATAGCCATTTGCATTTCTGCTGGTAATCCTTCTAGCAATACTTGGACAAGTTTGTTTTTGGATGGGTTTATTCCAAGACTTTTGTGCAATTGGTGCATTCTGCTGACAAATGCATCTACTGTCTCATTTGGATTAAAATTTTTTAATTGTTGGCACATTTTATGTTGGAGGAGCAGCATCATAAATTTTTCCAAAACTGTTTTTTGAAAGAAGAATCTTCTAATACATTGTCAGTTTCCTCAGCCCAATTAGTAATCTTGTCACTGAATGCATTATTTCTAAGTTGTTTCTCCAACCAAGCCTTCATTTTCCTTGATATATTCTGAGAAGAATATCTTTCCTTTGCTCAAAAATTTTCATGCCATTGAAGCAGAATCATGCTTCTAATAATTTGAGGTAAGCCAGTGGATTGTCTCTTCCAGGTACAAATGGTATTTGATATTCATCAATTCTTTGATTGGGCAGTTGAATATCTTTAAATACATCCTTAATGGCTCCAAGAATTTTTGTTAGGTCTGCAGTGTCCATTTGAAGCATTTTTTGGATAACTTCTTTAGGTACTTTGATAGGTTGGATAATAGATATTAATGCATCAGAATCTTGGTTATTTGGAAATTTGATTTCTTGATCAATTAATAGTTTCGATTTTTTCAGGGCTATCTACTTTTCTGATTTCTTCAAAACTATTTGCTTCTTCAATGTCCTCACTAAGCAGGTGTCGTGCTGACTACTGCGGGAGAGCAGAAAGTAATCGTCACTTGGGATTTAACTAGTCTCGACGGAGCGTGGTGCCTCCTATTCAAGTTAAATGTCTAATTTCACAGTTAGTGACCTTGTAATCGCAAGGCTTTTCACTTACGGGCTTTTTCACCGTAGAATGACGCTTAT
>CAJVPI010001198.1:0-15383 GCA_910592345.1 Paraglomus brasilianum
ATATATAAACAGCGATTCGTTCAATCATTTTAATGAAACCAACTTTAACGAGTCTATAGGCACAGAGTTATCCAAATCGCTGATTTACCTACTTTGCAAGAATATGAAACCATTATAGATTCACTACTGATTCTCCATTGTTCCCCTTTTACCCGAACCATGTAATACAACCCAAGCAACATCAATAAATCCTCAAACACAAGTATCAATATCTGCAATCACAATACAATACATCTAATCCACCTCATGCTCAATATTGGCGTCCATCATCTCAATTGATAAAGAAATTACGCTTACTTCGCAGTTTCCTGTACTCCGTGTTGTTATTGTGGCGGATTGCTTTATCCGCTTAGCTGTGTGGGTCCACAGAGATTCAAACTCACCTTTTCCTTTCGAAGAATTATACCCGAATGTCGCTTTACTCGAAAATATGCTTCATGCCGAGATTGTCGTAATCCTCCACGCAAACGATGCCTCAAACTCCCCCACAAATCCAAATCGTACCTTACGGGAAAAGAAAATATCTTTCTCCAGTCTTCCTCCATTCAAGTCTCGGACAAACTGGCAATGTTTCTTTATTTAGCGAATATCGCTCTCTATTCTGGTATGCTAGGTGCATTTCTCTCGAAAATGATGAAATCAACATAGATTCACCTGAAAATCGTTGGTATCATTGTTGTGTCCGCGTTTGGGACCTGTCTCAGTTCGGAACCCAGTCACTCAGTCCAGAACTGAGACAGGTCCCTAAATGAGGTACAACATTATTCTTCATTGCCAGCAACCTGTAAGTGGTTACAACAATATAACCCTTATCTGCATGCATATCATTATATCGCAACACAGAATCTAATATTCCCGTGCTAATCACACTGATGCAAGTTTCCATACGCCATCAAATACTCGCATTGAAATACACAATGAGGAGCGTTATTACAAAATATGCGAGACTTCAAGAACGTGCGCAACAGATCCCATTTGGTAATCAGCCGCACAATTAATGACATGAAATTTTACAATAAGGCGTTTTCATTTTATTTTTAAGTAAACTCATTTCGGCTAAACAATTATGTGTCGTAATATATTTCGCTAGTGTTACCATTAATGTGAGAAATATTTTTATAAGAATTACTAATACCTCCACAGTATATATTCTGACCAAAACACCATTCCCCCAACAAATAAAAACCACACATACACGAAATTTTCTTCACAGAAAATTATAAGAATTACTAATACCTCTACAAGTATATATTCCGACCGAAACACCATTCCCCCAACAAACAAAACACACAATCAAGAAATTACCAAGACGTCCCTTATAGAAAAAAAGTTCATACACCTCGACACCACTTGTCTAGTAAAACAAATAACCGAGACAACAGCTCACGAATATCTCATAGTTCAATGTGTTGCGTCTGCGTACAATTTCGTATGTACGCATATAAAACTATTAATCAAAATTTTCATTCTCTGTGCAAGCACCCCTATACAAACCGTCCAAAGACGATATAATAAGAATGTTTGGTTCAATAACAAACATCACGAAAGACGACATATGTGAGGTGTGTTATATCATTGGTATAAATTTATATATGGTTAATTTACTGTAATACGATCTTCAGGTACGGCATACAGATGCCAAAACACACATTATGATACTAAATCCTCCCACAGAATTTCACTCACATTATCTGCTTTGGGTATTTTAAAAGATCAGCCAATTTGTTAGAAAAGATGCAAACGGTCTGAAATGGTTCGAAATCAATATTTTTTGTTCTCATCATACGAACATATCAAAGACTTATGGGCAAAAGTTCATCGGCAAAAAAAGGATCGAAATTAATAATCGCCGGAGAATTAGAGATCAACGAAAGCCAGGTATTGTGAAATCCATCATTTCGATTTCGTGTCTCAGATAGGAACCAAAACCGAAAGCATAAAGAGAAACCTGGCAATTTGGATCGAAGATAACGATGACAAAAAAAACAGACATGCTCAATACAAAAAGGCAAAACCTGCCGAAGAACATGCTCCGTCTCAATCTATAATTCCTTTGCCATCAAGCATAGAAGATCATTTAGTCCCTTTTATTGAAAGCCTAGATGATGAAAAAACTTATGTCTTTCAAGATGATAATGTTCCTGTTCATAGGGCTAACTTGGTACTTGCCTGAAAAGACGAAAATTTGATATCTTCTCTTCCATGGCCTGCTCAGAGCCCAGATCTCAATCCAATTGAGCATTTGTGGGATCATCTTGGAAGAAAATTGCATGAACACAAACCCATACCAAGAAATAAGAGAGAATTAGCTTCAGTTTTGGAGGAGGAGTGGGTGAAAATTGAGGTAAATAGCATGCCTCAAAGAGTTAAAGCTGTAATTGATAGTGGAGGAAACCCCACAATGTATTAGTACTATAAATAAAAAGTTCATAACAAGAGCATTTCAAAAATATAAATTTCATTAAAAGTTGTTAATACAGTTATTGAGAAAACTTGATTTGAATGTTTGATAAATTTTTCGAAATAATTTAGATCATCAAAAGTGTCAACTACTTTTGGCAGGGGAGTGTAGTTATGCAAATAGTAATTTGTTCATCAATCAAAGAAACAACAGTTAAATGTGAGAATATAAATCCAATAAATTGCTTAGTGTGACTAATAAACAGCACAAAAATCGTAACTTTACAAACAGCAGAATCCTAACCAGCCACGTTTGCAGCTATTCTTCTGTTAAATGCATATACCGGGGTTATTATTTGAGAATATCTCATATTTATTACTGATACCTTGACAAAGTAGCATCGATGTTAAAGTAACCATGTTGAATAGCTTTACTACGAAGAAATAATTTCTGTCGATGTTATTAATAAGCACTATATAATTTTTTAGCACAAGTGTCTTTTATGTGCGGCTTTCGCTATTACATATTACAATATTATATCATATCCAAAGACCCAAGAAGATTCATGTGTTCTTCTCACACATACGGTATTACATACTTTGAGAATACAGTATACTTTTCTCACACCTGACAAACCTTGTTTATTCAAGGTTCACTTCTATTCTTAGAATCTCGCTTCAACGTCTGAAAGGCACCAATAATAGTTACGAGTTTATTAGTATTAGGGAGAAAAAAGAAAAGGACAGTAAAACAGTGGGAGATTTATTATCGAGCAAGAGTTATCAACCATGAAAACTAAAATTGATGATGTCGGATCAATCTACGAGGGAGAGTGTTCGTATATTGACCTTAAGATCTAGCCGTTTTAACGAGGCTTCTGACTACTTCTACTTTTTGCTAAACCTATAAACGAAGAATTTTCTCTAACCAACGATAATTCTGATGTCAAAAGATTTCAATGAAATCGAAGACAAGTTCGATTTCGTATATTGCCGATACGGAAACCCGATTTGCACTTAACCAGCGATAGAAATCTACCAGGGAATAAATTAGAATATGAAGAACTATTCTAATGCAAAGTATTATTTGATTAAGAACAATATTCGAACGAAAAGATGAATTGAGATGCTGAAGATACTGATTGCATACCTTTCTATAGTTTCATTAAACTAATTGTTGTCAAGATTTTTCGATAAAGCGAGATAATCAGAATTTTCTCGGCATGCTGCGTCTGTCACGAATTCCGCAGCTTCTGCGCTTGTATTACTCATGTCCGGATTCCCGTATCACCGACAACGGAAATCACGGAGAATATGGCGGCATAATTATGTTATACTGAACAATTTGACCCACCAAATCAATCCTGAACAATTCGGTTAACTGGACAATGTCCCGGAATGAACCACAGACTGATGCACTTGAATTGAGAAATAGTGGGGCAGACTATTTGATGCTTGGTCAATATGAAAATGCTTTGAAGCATTTTACAAAATCTTTGAAATATGAACCAAATAATACATTAGCATTGAGACTATTAGTAGATACCTACTATATGCTAATTCTTAATCAGTATGTGAATATATTAGATATGAATGGTTACAAAATTGGAGCTGCAGGAGCAACAACTTTGGCAAAGGCTCTAGAATCAAATTCCTCTCTGACTTCTTTGAATTTCCAGCATAATCAAATTGGAGATACAGGAACAACAGCTTTGGCAAAGGCTCTAGAATCAAATTTCTCTTTGACTTCTTTGAATCTCTACCATAATCAAATTGGAGATACAGGAGCAACAGCTTTGGCAAAGGCTCTAGAATCAAATTCCTCTCTGATTTCTTTAAATCTCAGATATAATCAAATTGGAGATACAGGAGCAACAGCTTTGGCAAAGGTTCTAGAATCAAATTCCTCTCTGACTTCTTTGAATCTCAGATATAATAAAATTGGAGATACAGGAGCAACAGCTTTGGCAAAGGCTTTAGAATCAAATTCCTCTCTTATTCTGGCTTCCTTGGATCTTCAGGATAATCAAATTGGAGATACAGGAGCAACAGCTTTGGCAAAGGCTCTAGAATCAAATTCCTCTCTGACTTCTGTGAATCTTCAGGGTAATCAAATTGGAGCTACAGGAGCAACAGCTTTGGCAAAGGCTCTAGAATTAAATTTTTCTTTGACTTCTTTGAATCTCTACCATAATCAAATTAGTGCAACAGGAGCAACAGCTTTGGCAAAGGCTTTAGAATCAAATTCCTCACTGACTTCTTTGAATTTCTGGGGTAATAAAATTGGAGATACAGGAGCAACAGCTTTGGCAAAGACTCTAGAATCAAATTCCCCTCTGACTTCTTTGGATCTCCATCATAATCAAATTGGAGATACTAATACAAGAACAACAACTTTGGCAAAGGCTCTAGAATCAAATTTCTCTTTGACTTTTTTGAAACTCTACCATAATCAAATTGGAGATACAGAAGCAACAACTTTGGCAAAGGCTTTAGAATCAAATTCCTCTCTGACTTCTTTGAATTTCTATTATAATCAAATTGGAGATACAGGAGCAACAGCTTTGGCAAAGGTTCTAGAATCAAATTTCTCTTTAACTTCTTTGAATTTCTATTATAATCAAATTGGAGATACAGGAGCAACAGCTTTGGCAGAGGTTCTAGAATCAAATTTCTCTTTAACTTCTTTGAATCTCTACCATAATCAAATTGGAGATACAGGAGCAACAGCATTGGCAAAGGCTCTAGAATCAAATTCCTCTCTGACTTCTTTGGATCTCCAGAATAATCAAATTGGAGATACAGGAGCAACAGCTTTGGCAAAGGCTCTAGAATCAAATTCCTCTCTGACTTTTTTGAATCTTCAGTATAATCAAATTGGAGATACCGGAGCAACAACTTTGGCAAAGGCTCTAAAATCAAATTCCTCTTTGATTCTTAAATTATAAAATCAAGTCTACTCAAATTTTTCAATGTTGCTCGTTTTTTCAGAGATGCCTTGTCTCAGAGAGGAGCAACATAAAGAGCTATTTAGGGGAAGGTTATTGATAATTGGATATAAGATAACAAATTATTGAATTATTTGATGGTTTTGATGTTTATAGTTAATAGGTTCGATATTTTGGAAAAGCAAAAATATGATTTTTTGTTATATTCAGGGGTTTCAGATAGTATTAGTATGGTTATGGTTACCACTAATAGATTATCCACCTGAGTGTATCTGCATTATATACATTATCTAAACAATACTTGCCAATTGTTTTATGCAAGCAATCCTTTTTTTCTGGTAATATTGCTAACACCAATGACATGCTGTTTGTCTCTCTTGTAATTTAATCCGACTCCCAGGCATCTATTTTTGTAAAATCTTGCCGTAAATATCGCGGATGGCGCAAATTACTCTTATCCCTTAATCTGTAGGCCAATTTTTGGCAAATTTGACACTTATTTTTGATATGCATTTTGTGAACAATATTACTACATTTTCTGTACTTTGACCATTAATAAAAATAATTTGCCTTGTTTTGGAAATTTAAATGAGTGAAACTACATGGTAAAAGAATGTGTGGTTAAATAGTAATGTGCATTTAAACAAAATTTTTTAAAATAATTTCTAGGTAAAATTTTTAAATTTTTGCAAAATCTGCTTTATTCGGGCTATAATAGGGTATCATATTTTTAGACCATATTTTTCTTTACTTTGTTGTGAGTTTAAAGAGTTAAAGATCTCAGTAAACAGATGAGCCATTAAGAAGTAATGGCCATTTGAAGACAGGCACTTATGTCTCTTAAATTCATACTTTCCCTCATACTTCCTCCCCCTGCTTTCTCTCTATCTATTTTTTGAGCTCTTACATTACTTTTAATGCTTTGTTTGTCTTCAGTGCTTTTATTATTGTTATTTTTGCTCTGGTTTATATTCATATTTAGCAATTATGTCCTCACTGAAATCTGTTTCTTCATGATGACGACTTATGACTAAATAATATTACAAGCCTAACATGACTTCAAAGTTGGTACAATAAGACATTTTTTACTAAGAATATCTACAACAGATAATCAACTAACAGTTTACAATGTTAACGTATGGGAATTATAACGTTATTAGCACCATCGGCGATTGATCGATATTAGGGTTAATGATCGGCAAGAGATTTGCAGACAGACAAGACCATATTGACCGACTCGTGTAACCAATTTTCACGTGACTTCGCATACTAATAGCTACGATTCTAAGGTTTCTAGCGAACTATATATGTTGGGGGTATTTATCTAGTGGCATCAAGTGATATAAAGCGATTTTGTTGGTGAATCCAAATTAGAGGCAAATTTGTCTCCAATACAGTTTAAGGGATAAAATCATTGATCAGCTTCATTACTCTACAATTTTTGTTATAAATCGTTTCACGTATAGATATTATTTTGTCATATCTATAATATATTTGAAAACCAACCATCTATATTATAATTTGATGGTTCCATTGGACGTCATGAGGGAATTGGCCAGACATTGTGTAAGTCAAGCAAGTCAGAAAATTCAACTGGTATTTTGTGATGGTAATGTCAGAGTAATCACATTCTTTATAATGCTCATAGGGTGATAATAACTCATTTATCTTTGTATAATAATTTGTGAATACAATCTCACTTGAGTTTTTTGAATTTCACTTTATATAATATGCATCTATTCAGAATTTTAGATATCTAATTTGCTATCATAGAAATTGTATCAGTAGTATAAACAAAAAATAAAGAATTTTAATACAGCCATTTCTTAGCAAAATTTTAAAAATTTGTAACTATGTATTTTGAATTATTCCAAATACAATTTCTTAATAAATTCTTTCCTGTTAACAATGAGGATTTTGCGCTTTTGCCGATTGAAACTCTAGGACAAAATCTGCGAAACTCCTTCGTCGACTTTGACAATCTTTTTTTTTTTTTAGCAAAGAACGATTTATAAGTGTACAAATATATGTACTGTAAAACGATACTGCGAACAAGTATGATTTGTAAAATTTTGTTTTACTCTGTGACTTTTTGTATAAGTGACAACGGTGTTCCGACTTACAGGCGAACGATACTCTAAAGTGGATTATCATGTTTTCTTAATAGTTTCGGCTTTTATATTTTTAATGCATATTTGATGTTTTCTTAACTCGCCTAATGAATCGTGTGGCTTACAGTCACGGGTCTGACGATAAATTTTTAGCAAATAATGTCCAACGAGATCGTCGTTACGTTGCCAGACCAGAAAACTTTCCAGACATTAGTATTCCCGGTCACAGAATTTCATGAAAGCTCCTGTAATATTTGTTTTTTTCTTCCACTCAGGTCAAAAAGAGTCTACCAATGTCCGAATTTTGGAAAATCCAACAACGAAAACAGAAAGAGGTCTGCAAATTTGAGTACAACGTCTTTGTACTGCAAAATGAAAAAACTACATGTACCATGCCATGAAGAAATTACTCTAAGCTTTCGTTGTGTTGTATGTTGAGGAGTGTTGTTAGTTGGGGATGGTATTCTTGTTTTTACACGCGAAATAATGCAAACACGAGTCATTTTCTATCGAGTTTAAATAAATGAGAAGGTGAATCTGATGTATACTATAAGAACGCATTGCACGTTAAAACCGACTCGTTCAATAGTGTGAAAAAAACTTTTATAAGGAATATATTAAATATGTATCAAGAATACTACAATCTCTTTAATACAGAATAAATATTAATTCGTTGCATATCTCCTTGCTCAGACAAACTGCGTTCTCTATTACTTTAATATTAATTACCAAGAGCTAACAGGAAGTAACTACATACAACATTGTACACAGAAATATAAACACATTATCGTTACCATATCTAGTTACCCTTTTCAGGATGTTAATCTGAGGCCCATGTTGTTGACAAGTAAATGTTTCAAACGGGGGGGCCATGTTCCGTATCTGTTTTTTCGCTCTCATTGCCGCCACGTGTAAATCCGCCTTTCATAAATTGCCATAGCACACCAGTCAAAATCATAACTCCGAGGCTAGTACCATAAGCGGCATAAGTATTGACAGATTCAGATGATTCACTCTTTGGTGGCACCCACGAGAGGATGACAATCGCCAACGCGAACAAAATAAAAAGAATTATGACAGTTAAAGGTGCTCTATATGTAAGTATCTCTTGCTCTCTATTTCTCCTTCGTAATACCTGTTTCAAAATTAGCAGAACGTAGACATTTCATTAATGCGAATAAGCATAATAAAATACAGCAAGTGCCATGTAGTTTTTAGTGATTAATACACATACCAATGCACCAATAGCTGCGAGGAGGAAGAAAAAGTACTCCGCGTATTGCTCGATCTTGACTAAAAATTCGAATGGACTGTTGCCTGGAGCTATCAAGGTCAATATAGAGCACCAAGCAAAGAGTGCGATAAAAGAATTTACGGGCGTCCCTAGATTGCCATTCCACCCAGTCAACCACTTAGAAATCAATGGGACGTATTTGTGCTGGCCTGCTAAATCTACCACTCTCGAAGCACTAAGTTTGATAAGATAGACGTGAATAAGACGTACTATAAGTTAAGATTGTATAATATGCGTATGATAATTTAATACAATCCCTTACCTTTGCATCAACACAGCACTAGCACCGAAAGCACTGAGAGCGATGAAAAAACTCAACGCACGCGCTTCTTTGATTTCAGTTAAGGGAACATTTTTTTGGGCGATTTGTGCGACGAAATAAATGCCTATAATTTCGTTAGGATTCGACCCCGACCCATTTCCGGTTACGCTGGTAACGTTCAGTACCGCCGTGTAAGCGAGATTAGCCAGCAGATCTGTTTGGTATAAGTTAGTTGATAAAAGTTTGAACAAAACTGTATCTTGATTAAACGATATTACTTACATAATACTGTGACTATCCCGACTGCTCCTGCATTACTTGTCAGGAGATTTTTAGAGGATTTTCCCCTATCAAATTCCTCAGTAAGATCTGGAGAAAATAAGTCAACATGTTATTAAATATGCAGATCACGAAAAACCACTCCCATTCATATTTAGTAGCTTAATTTGATGCTTACAATTGAGATTATTCCAGCCCGTGTATGCAAACAGAATCGTCAGCATTGCGGTTATATACCTTTGAATCCATTCCGTAGCGCTGATGTTCTGATAATTGGCTGAATCGGGAAAAAACGAGCCCCAATTTACGTTTTTATTTTTCTCCGTCTCCACCGATGCTTTTGCGAATGATAATCCGAGTACGACAACAGTTAATACCGTTAAGACTTTTGTCGTAACCAACGCCTGGTTGATCCTATTCGACCATTTGTTGGAAAGTGAATGGTACAGGGCTATCAACGCAATAATTGCCACTGTAGTCAACTTGAGTCTCCTATAATAAAGAAATAAGCAAATAATTCATGGATAATTTCTATTTAAAATGTCATGCGTTTGAAGATTTATTACCAAAAGTTGCGTCCATTAAAATATTGAGGATGAAAATCTTTGTATAAGTCGTCTTCGTTGCCATTTAATCCCAGAGTAAATAGCAAATATTGAGCGCAAACATTTGCCGCCGCCGATATTGCAGCGGGTCGAATTAGTCTAAAAGCAACAGTCAATATCCGATCCATTATCTATGCGAAACTGATCGATTGTTTTTTTGTACTCACATTATGTACACCATGGTAAACGAGTAGCTGAGGAGTAGATGGGGTTTCGGGAAGCTGGATTCCAGATAAGTCGTCTCCCCAGCACCAATTTGAAACTGAGCTCCCAACTAAAGACAATTTATGTATAATGTTATTGAAATCGGTTCGGAATTCATGTGATATTTTGTAAAAGATCCGCTATAGAATTTACTTAGTTGTTCGGTATTTTACTTACCTCTGTATACGTTAACGTGCCGCAAATGCTCGCGATTCCACCGACCAACCACAACAGTAAAGCTATCCACGGTGAGCCAACCATTCTCCATACTGTCCCTAGAGTGTTTAATAATCACGGTAAATTTTATGCATATAAATGTTCTGGCCCGTAGCCCGATTCGCAATAGGCACATTACAACCAATAAGCGACATCTAATCAACATTGTTTATGTTTATGTGATTGAATCGGGATACATAAATACCAAAGTACCCAAAAGTTTTTCTCTTACCAGGAGATGAAAAAATTCCTGTTAAAACAAAAATCTCTTAGTCATTGCTTCTTTGTTGAATTAGAGAGACATATAGTAAACTGCATTACCAGCACCGATCATATTATTGACATTATTGCCCAAACCACTGGCCACACCTATGAACTTTTCCCTTTGTTCCCGTTCACTCGACATATTGTGGGGCAGATGGCGAAACTACATCAATCTTGCTGCGTATTTATATCATAATGAAGGCCGCAGACTGGAATACAAAATAACGTTGGAAGAAAGTATTATTTCTAAATTTCTTTGTTTCGAGAGATTTCAATGCATAATGGTGCGGTGGAATTGGTCATATGATTAAATTCATTGGTATGAACAATAACACAACCCTTAATTTCTACAAACGTGACATAACACAACATGCTCGTGCATTAACATTCATCTGACGTTTCGGCTAGCGAAGTTTCTAACACAGCGAAATCATTGTTGCTACAAGAGACAGGAGAACATAATGTATCGTTAGCATTAGAATAATAATCAAAAGAATGAAGAGAAACGATACATAATCGTATGCGAATACAAGAATCGTACTCTGTATTTGAATCTGTGTAAGTTTATTGTAAAATTGCCTTTTCTGGTCAAATTACTGTTCTACTACAGATATGGTGATCAGCGGTAACACCAGTGCAGCTGCGGAATTCGGAACAATCACTATTTGCGAGGTACAAGCACTGTTGCAGTGTGGCACGAACATTTCAGTAATAGTGATACGAGCACTAGTCCGTCACTAAATTGTCATTACTTCATCACTAGTACAGAAACAGTGCTAAAATAGTGACGAAACAGTGATAAAATAGTGATGGAATAGTGATGGAATAGTGATGAAACGCTTCGGTTCATTCTAACTTATACTAAATAACAGTCGATAGATTAGAAGAATTAGCTGCTAAAAATAGCTCAATTAGACCGATCGAAAGATATATAAGCAGTAGGAGTTTCAGCTAGAGTCGGTGTGCTATGTTCGCAGTGTTCGCATAGTGAACTTATATTTCTTGTAATTCATATCTTATTGTTAATAAACGAGTATCGCATTTACTCTGAACCTATCCTATTCTCTAAATTAGTTGATATATCTAAGAAACCGTTATATCCGAAGGATAATTGCCTCTTGTCCCGCAATTTTCCGAGTAGCGAATTAGAATATTTAATCGTTAGCTTATTCGAACGCGTTCAATCTAAGTGATAAACCATTGTACCCCAGACGGGAGATTATTGAAGTAATCCCCCAATAATAACCAACGATACACTCGAGAGTGATTATCCATCTAGGATTAACGGTAAGTGAAAAGCCTTGACATTGACAAGGTCACTAACTGTACCCAGACATTTAACTTGAATAGGAGGCGCTACGCTCCGTCGAGACTAGTTGAATCCCAAGTGTCGATTACTTTCTGCTCTCCCGCAGCGGTCGGCACGATAGTTTCATTAACAAGCTGTTATTCAATCACTAGCCGAGAAACTTTTATTCACAACGTAAAAACCGGTTTAAGCTGTTTTTATCAATCTACTCACATGTAGAATAAGAAAATAAAAAACCTATTCCAACCAACTACCAGTAGCCAAAATTTTATGCAGTCATGCCAGTTAAGATCTTTGTATCTCTATGGGAAGGCGTTTATTTCACCGACATTCTCCGACAATATTTCCCAACATTATTTCGAATTTATCCTTTTTCGGTAGTTGATCGTCGGTGAAATGTACTGTTGTCGTGAAATGAACGGATCCATCTTTCGATTTCCCGGATCGCTTGGGAGGACAAAATAATATACCAATGGTTGATGGTGTTCCCTTAGCAAGATCAGATTTGGATAAAAAATTCATTCGATATTTTATTGCCCAAACCACCGGCTACATTTTCCCCATTTCTTTTGCTGCCGACAAACCATATTAGAGACTTGTAAGTATTTAATATTAGAATTGAATAGGAAAGCCATTCACTCGACAATTTGTGGAGCAGATGGTCAACCAACATCAAATTTGTTTATTTATACGGTTTGGACAACATAATGAAATACAAAATAACGTTGAAGAAAGTATTTCTAAATTTCTTTGAGTGATTTCAATGCATAGTAAGCGGAATTGGTCTCCACTGAATATAATCACCAAATTGTGTTAAATCGTTTACTCAAATTGTATGAACAATACCAACAATCCTTAATAATTTCTAAAGTCGTGACAATACCGGTTCCAATCTAATTTGTCGCACCATAACAATAGTCTTAGCAAGATCAAATTTGATATACCGGTATGTTATTTCATAAATTAATATCATCTATGATGTTGTTTAAATTTGCAATATCTAATATTTTAACTTAGAAACATAGTATTACCATTGTGTCCGAGAATTTGTCAACCGCGGCCTATACTGTTTAATGTCATCTACGAATTTTCGAACTCTATTAAAATTTCTCTCTGCGCTTTTAACGTGATTATAATTCTATGTTATTCGACTATGATGCATTTAGCTTCCGTGAGGTAATATTGTAGCTCTATATAAAGTTTGACCTTACAATGTATTTCTCCTCGCGTAAATTTAATATCTACTTTACAATTGGTCGGTCTGGCCTTTCAAGTCTTCTTGTTTATTGAAACATACATTTTGTGTATGGCTGTACTTTTTTTGCGTAACTAATAGCATTTAATTTTAAAAAGCAGAATACCTTTGCGTGTTTATTGTTGCCGTATGAGAGTAGGTAAATTTACTTTTTAGATAATACAATCGATCTTTGCAATAGTTTTTAGCAAGAACCATGATTGACCGCTAATAATGTATTTACGTATACCAATTTCATTTACTCACAAATATGCACGTATAGTTTCTGTTATCAAATTCATAATGGTGAACACAGCACGTGTTATTATTATACTCCAGCATTTCTTTGTGCGTCATGACTTAAAACAAATATTCGCCGACGTGATTGTACACAGATTGCATGAATTATATTTTACGTATCGTTCGCTAATCAAGTTGATGATCCTATCAAGTACCCTTTACTGTGAAAAAGGGGGGAGTTGCTTATTCTAAAATTTAAGCATCATAAATTAATAATGAAGTTCCATGCAGAAATAAAATCCTGCATACTCATGCAATTATTTTTTATCACTTAAAACGTCCGTAAATCCGACATCTTTATTTGAATAGTAGAATAAGACAGTTACAGTTACAGTTACAGTATGTGTATTTGCATATAACATCTCATCGTTGAGGAAGATGAGTTATTAAACGAAAACGCTTTAACTAGTTGACGGTGTCAATACTAGTTTGACCGCATATATCAATACAGTTTATCACAAATTTAAGTAGCTGTGAGTGGTTGCACGTCTAATGTTACCATATCAGGTAAAGCGTATCTTTCAAAACAGTAACATACTGGTAGTGTTTTTAGCAGAATCTGTTTTATTCTACGCAGGCTAAAGTTTAATAACCCATGAATTAATCGTGCTTGGTGTTAAAATTACAAAGAAAAATGACGCATTTATATCGTCTGTCCGATATTTTAATGGACGTGTTGAAGTGTCTGACAATAATCTCCAAAGATAGTTTTACTAAGTTTATATAAACTTGTTTCTATGTAAAACGAAATTTTATCCTATCGGCTGCTTGTGACAAACGTATACTAACTATCCAATTATAATCATCCATAGTCTTTTGTACTGGCCAATACAAGCGTAAGAATAAAAATCGATAATTTAGGGCAGATTGATGGAATCTATTAGCACATATTACTTATGTAGTTTTAGCCTTTCGATTAGTCAAAGAACTAAAATTGGGATTGAGGAAGAAATCTTCGATGAGTAGTCATACTAAAATAAAGAACTAATTATTCGCGCAAAAAAACTTTATAGCGGAGGTTCTAATACGTAACACAAAGTTCGCTGATATATCAGGATGACAAATGTTACACAGACTACCGATATTTAAAAACTAAAAGCCTTATCACTCACTCGCCATCACTTTTAATAATGAATAACACCGTCGACTTGTCCTCAGTTCTTGCCGCTGACTATGAGAGACTGTATGAAAGTGGCAAATATACAGATATTTCAATCCATACTGGAAAGGAGCCAAATAGTAAAATCTTTTTCGCCCATACATTGGTACTATGTACAAGAAGCAAATTTCTCGAGAACAGCTTAACTGGAAATACAGAGACATCTGGAGAGGTTCAAAAAGCAGCCATAACGTTTGAAGATGTGACTCCTGACGTTTTCGAAATATTGCTCAGGTAAATCTCATAAACTGCCACAAAGATGTATATATATTATTGCACAGTCCAGTCTGAATACATTACAATTTAATGATTATAGGTATATCTACACTGGACAAATGTCCTATGATTCCTGCAAGGATATGGGTTGGTTCAACATTTTGGATGGAGCTAGCAAGTTTGAGTTACTTGATCTTTTTACTGTAATTGAAACTTACTTGATTGATAAACAAAGTGAATGGATTCAACAGAATATTCTTACAGTCCACAAGTATGCTGCATCAAAAGCCTCTTTGAACAAACTTCTTGACTATTGCAATCAAATTATGGCTTCTAATCCAGAGACTATCTTTAAATCAAATGATTTTTCAACCTTACCAAAGGAGACATTGATTACTCTACTCAAAAATGATGAGCTAAACATGAATGAAGATGATGTTTGGGTTTCAGTTGTTGAATGGGGTACTAAACAAGTGCCTAAACTAGAACTTGGAACTGATCCTAGTGATTGGCCATCTAATGACACCAACACAATTAAAGATATCATTGCAGATTGTATACCACATGTAAGATTTTGCAGCA
>CAJVPI010001199.1:0-15349 GCA_910592345.1 Paraglomus brasilianum
AAGCAACAAGATGCACAATAAAAGAAAATGTATTACTCTCTACTCTACCCTATGTACACACTACTCTATGTCCCCAATGCCTGTCACAAAGTCATTACCTGGTTGAGCTGTTATTGCTGCTGTGAGTCTGTCCTGCAACTTTTCCACCTGCTCCAAACGATCCCTTCTGTCCTTCTCCAGTTGCTTCTGCTGTTCCTCCAGCAACATCTTCTCTTTCTCCCACCTTCTCTGTTGCATCTCCGTCCCTTCTTCCTTCTGCAGTTTCCTCTTCAGCTCAACCAACCACTGTCTGTCCTCTCCCTCATTGAACTCTTTCAATGCCGTCTCCGCCTTCCTTAGCTGCTCCTCCGCCTTCACCAACTCTCGTCTTACTTCTTCAGCTGTTGCCATTTCTTTTTTTCGTTTAGTTAGAGAGAGATGTGCTGCACACAATGTGATCTAATACTGTAATATACTAGCTTAATCAATGACGTAATTATTACGAACATTCATTGTATGCAGCATGACCAATGATAATTGATGCGCAGCAACGCGCATTTGTCTATTTAAACATCATGAATTAACGATTATTATCAGCACTAGTGGCTTATTTTTCAGAAAAAGCAACCACAACTCAACAAATACAAATATCGTTGTAAACAATAAAAAACCAGACCTAACAATTTCCATCAATAACGCTTTGCGAAAAATGTTTACAAGCGAATTCTTCATTGGAGTATTAATTGGCTTCGTTCTCAGCCGATTACTAAATGGCATAATCTGTAATGGTCGGCTTAATAATACGGGATCCCTAATTCAATCGATAAAGTTGAAATCCATAAAAAAACTGTCATCAGCAAACAAAATTTGCTCGCCAGAAATCGAAACGTTGTGGAACGATCTAAGACAATTATATGGCAAACGAACCGAATTGGATCCAAACTTTTCCTTTAACAAAATGGCATTTGAAGTTCATAAGCTGCTTGGTGAAGGAAAAGCAGTTGCAGCGTCCACAATACGAAATTTTTACCTGCGAAAAACAACTCCGCGGAAAAAGACCATCGAGGCAATCCAACGTTGGATCGACGAAAAGAATGTAAACGACGAAGATGAACATAAAAATAAAGAAATAGATAATAGTGATAGTATTATTAATGATTATATTAGCATAAAAGATAATGAAATCCAAACTTTGCACCGGAGTGACCAAAGAATAGGTTATACTCATCAATGGCTTTGGGTCCGAGTATTTTCCTCCAATGCAATCACTCTGATGCATTTTATATTTTCAAAAGCACGCATTCAATAATTGAAATAAATAAATTTATGCTTACGAAAAAATTTTTTACATATCATTTGACTCTTTAATTGTAATTGTGTCAAAGTGGCGAAATATGATCGAGCAGTCTTATAGATCTTTCGTTGACAAGTCGCTCAATCAGTGGAGGTGTTGGTGGGAAGCTTTTATGTTGAATTTATTTTCCTTACGTTTCTTCTAATTTTCGTTTCTTTCTTGGTTTATCATAAGTTGAGGTTTATGGCTTATTATTTTTCGTTCTTCTTGATAGATTTCATAAGTAATTTTTTCTTTATCTAGATAGTCCTGGAGAGTTTGGGTATCATTGATTTTAAAAACATAAGGCGCAATTTTTTCTCCTTGAGCTTTCTTTAAAATGCTTCGAATGGTGCTGTAATTCTTGGGTTCCATAGTGGATTTAATGTAAATTAGTTTCATATTAATATTTTTATATAGGGATAGTCCTATATTACTCCTGTTATGGTTTATATTCATCACATTCTGGTATGATAAGGGGAACATTAAAATTAACAAGTCCATAACTTATGAATGAGCACCATTATTACCTTTCAAAATGTCATCAGTCACACTGGTCAATTTTACAGCCACATCATAATCAGCCTCTCATTTACATCACATAATTGAATGTTCACTTTGTCTGGTTTTGTTGCAGCATGCCCCATATTATCTTCTCTTTTTAATTTCTTAGCAAATTGTTGTTATTTTCTAATTATAATAAAAGGAGATAAAGGAGAGTGATGTATAAGATTATAAAGAGACAGAATTGAACTTGCACACAATATGAAGCCCAGATCTGTCTAACAAAAAAGGACAATTTTTGAGAAAAGGCCAATATGTTCATTCATAACAGAAGTAATAGTAACCCATTGGCCATTTACTCCATAAAGTCACAATTCAGTCTTAGTCCTCAAAAACTGGTGAACTATTTATTATGCAAGATGCTAGATTTTATTTACATGCATTCTAAAACAAACTCTTTCAAAAATTGTTTCACATTCAGTCACAAGAAACTAGAAAACTCTATGTTTGAGACTCTTCCATACATAGCAGAATGACTATGTACAAGAGCAAGTTGTACACAAATATTTATTATATTGTGTTAAATGACCAGCTTACCTCTTGACAAACTTTTTTTGTAGTCGTGTTTCAACTTCTTCCTTTATTTTCCAAGCCAATTCATAATTTTCATTAATCTGTAATGATTTGTTAAGATCTTTTAATGCCTTGTCATCCTCATTAAGCATATAATAGACAATTCCTCTTAGACCCAATACCCATGCATTATTTGGATCTGTCTGCAATGATTTATTAAGATCCTTTAATGAATTTTCATACTGATCAATGTTATATAAAACCAATCCCCTCATTCCCAATGCCCATGACTCATTTGGATCAAGGTCTAATGATTTACTAAGGTCATTCAATGCATTGATATATTCACCATGCTTGTAATAGAAATATGCTCTTCTACTTAATGCCCATGAATTATATTCTTCAATCTGTAATAATGTATTAAGATCATTTAATGCATCATCATATTGTTCAAGGATATAGTAGATGTCAATCTTCATACTCAAAGTTTGTGCATTCTTTGGTTCAATCTCCAGTAAGCTGCTGTAATCATTTAAAGCATCATTATACTTTCTGAGAACATAGTAAATGTCTGCCCTTTGTTTCAATGCAATTTTGTCATTTGGTTCAATCACTAATGATTTGTCAAGATCTTTCAGTGCATCATCATACTGTTTAAGATTGGCATAGACTTCTCCTCTTAGTCTCAATGCAGCTGCATCATTTGGTTTAATCACTAATGATTTGTTGAGATCTTCCAGTGCATTATCATACTGTTTAAGATTGGCATAGACTTCTCCTCTTAGTCTCAATGCAGCTGCATCATTTGGTTTAATTACTAATAATTTGTTGAGATCTTTCAGTGCATTGTCATACAGTTTAAGATTGGCATAGACTTCTCCTCTTAGTCTCAATGCAGCTGCATCATTTGGTTCAATCACTAATGATTTGTTGAGATCTTCCAGTGTTGTGTCATTTGGTTTAAGCTTTAACAATTTGTCTAGATCTTCCAGTGCATCATCATACTGTCCAAGATTGGCATAGATTTCTCCTCTTAGTCTCAATGCATCTGTGTCATTTGGTTTAAGCTTTAATAATTTGTCTAGATCTTTTAATGCAACAAATATTTCTTTAGGGTGTTCTGCACTTGTAATATGACTGCTGATAATTCTATTCTGATAAAGCTTGTAATTAATACGTGCCCTTTTCATTAACATCGTTGTATCATTTGGTTTATTCCTTAATGCATGACTAAAATCATCTAGTGCCTTGTCATATTCTCCGCGTGCGTAATAGACATCCCCTCTTATGCTTAATGCCCACCATCTGTTGTGTGGTACAATCTCCAATGATTCATTAAGGTCAGACAATGCCTCTTTATATTGGGTACGTAGGAAATACACCTCGCCTCTTTTGCTCAATGTCCATGCATTACGTGGTTCAATCTTCAATGATTTGCAAAAATCCTCCAATGCCTTATCATATTGTCCTTGTATGCGATAGACGTTTCCTCTTTTATTCAAAGTTGATACGTCATTGGGTTCAATATCCAATGACTGGTTGAAATTAGTTATTGCGTCATCATACAGTTCACATTTGTAGGATATGTCACCTCTTATGCTCAAATTATATGCATTATTTGGTTCGAACTCTAACGACTTATTGATATCCTCCAACGCATCATCATACTTTTTAGATATGTAATAGATTTCTCCTCTTGAGCCTAACGCATCTGCATCGTTCGGTTTAATTTCCAGTAATCTATTCAAATCCTTTAGCGCATTCGAATGTTGCTTAAGATGAGTATATATTTTAGCCCTTAATCTCAACGCAAGCACATTATCAGAATCCAATTCCAATGACGTGTTGATATCAGATAATGCAGCTTCATATTTATCCATCATAAAAGACTCGGCAGCGCTTGACCTTAGTTCTAGTGCATCATTCGTTTTGTGATTACTTCGAACCATCTAATCTCGTACGTAATTTCAAGTGGTACCAGAATATAAACATGGAGAATGTAACGTGATCTCCAGTTATATCGGTGTTAACCTGGGACATTGAGGAGGCTCTCATATGAAATAGTGCTTGGAGTTTTGCGTTTCTTTATTAGCGCGGAGGCAACATAAAATTATTCCGTTATTATTATACTGGAAAACTCTAGTTATTATACTGGAAAAAAAAAAGCTTATTACCCGGGAGGGAAACAATCGTTCATTGTTTGTGAACCAATCCTGTTTCGTGAGAAAATAAGAAGGGGCAATAGGCAATGGGCTACAATAATTAGATGCTAAAGTTATTTTGACCATACCAATAACTTTTCTTCAATATTTTTTATGCTTCGATTGGCATTTCTAATAATCCAATCAGTAAGACACTGACAATAATTGACAGAAAGTATTCTTCTTTCTCACGTTCAATAGTATTGGTTTCGCACACGATTGTTTAATTGTCTAGTTCCTTATTACTTAACCAACCCCTGTATGAATACGGCTCCAGCACACGAATTCTTGCTGTTGAGACTGTAAAATGCGATCAGACAGGTTGTGAGTAATGTCATCAACAATTTATCGTAATAGAAGGTCAGGTGATACTGTGATTCTATTTACCAGACCGTTTAGTCAAATAATGCTAACTAACCGCTTGCTCGTTACTATTACTTACTTACAAACTCATTCACACAGACGTTCACCGACTGATGTCACCAGACCTCCGCAGGTTCATAGAACGCTTGATAGATCTTTACGTAGCCCCAACGGAAACACAGGAATCTCGCTTTCTCC
Source organism: Paraglomus brasilianum (assembly GCA_910592345.1). Lineage (NCBI taxonomy): Eukaryota > Fungi > Glomeromycota > Glomeromycetes > Paraglomerales > Paraglomeraceae > Paraglomus > Paraglomus brasilianum. The sequence goes on from CAJVPI010001199.1 coordinate 5,152, forward strand.
TAATTCTCAAATCAAATATTCCCGTAGGCATTGAATTATGGTATACATATAAAAGACGTACTGCTACTTCTGAGAATCCCTACGACGAAGCTGCTGTGACAACTCAATGGAATTCCTCCCCTTCGTCTTCCTGTGGTATGGACGCTTTTGTCACTCTCCTCAACCCAGCTTCATACAATCCCGCCCTTTTTGACTGTCTCGCAGAAGTCGTTACTCCGTCGCGTGAACTCGTAATTCGGTGGATGGCGCCCTACCTGCGGAGATTTAGCAAATACATTCCATCGCAAAACATGTGGTTGTGTGATCAGAAGCGTATGGGACCCGAGTACATGAACAGAGATGTTATGGAGATGTATCTGAGACAGGGAATTTGCGAATGTGTGGATGTGTTGAGACAGTTTAACGGTCGAGAGGATGTTATTGCCATTGCGTTGGAAGTGTTAGAAGGTGCAGAGATGCCGATGTATTTAAAGGTTATGTTGAGAGGTATTTCTGATGAGGAGCTTCCTTGGTAAATTTCTCTAAATGTGAGTAACGGAATATAGAAGAAATGGTATTATGGATGCTTGTAGTCTGGATGAATGGTGTTGAGGTTTCTTTTAGGTAGGTATTTGGTAGACGGGTTAGATAGGTTACTATAGAGGAGAACATGAGAAATCGTGTGAATAACCGAATACAATGAATTATGGTAATAGAGATGCTGGATTCCGCTATATCTTCAATTGATAAGCCATCCTTTCTTCTCCTTATTCTTATTTAAATTCATAATAATAGAGCACAAAATAAATTAATCGGTTTGACATAATATAAGGAAACATGGCCGCCGTAGCTTGCGCTTGCTGTCAATACTATATATTGTGAAACAAAAGTATATATTTATTTGCTTCTAGTGCCGCATCCTAATGACTAATCCTTTGGGATTTCTAATATCATGTATCAATAGGATAAATACTATATACACATACATGGGGCATTCTGTAACAGATCGGACAGAAGGAGCATAATGAATAGCTTACAAGCGAATGGCTGAATTCAAGGGTTATATAAGATGTTGCCTTGACCGTAGCTAGCTCGATCTCTCATTGTCAAGCGGTTGCATGCCCTACACCAGATCTGGCTGTTAGTTGGAAATTACAGCCGTAGGTCAAGAAATTCATCAACTGCGGGAAGTCGCTTAAACTCAACGCCGTACTCGTTTCGTACAAACGCTTAACGGATGTTGGGCTGGGGTTGTATCACAGAAGCTGTCGAGAAAGGTTGTGAGTAGGGTTCCGTTCATCTAGTATTGCTCTGCTCGTCCTTCAATCCATCTATACCCTTGTTATCGACTCGGACGAATCACTAGTTGTATTTACGTTTCTCTTACGCTCCACGTTTATGTTTATCCACTAGACGGCCAATTTTCTTTTAAGATTATTTTGCACGAACCTAGACCGGTATATGGAAAAGGCACCATTTATTATCTGAAAGAGTTCCATTATATCTCCCAACTTGGTTGTTGAACAATGCGCGACATGTATTTGTAAGTTTGGGGAGGGTAAGTATATTATCGGAATAGTTCGTTTGATGACCTTGCCAATAATTATATTATTCCTACTTAGTCTTATTATTTACGCTCAATATTAGGTATCTGTTGGCCTCCCAAGGATAGGAGCGTGAAACATGGCCACTACCGGACATGTGTTTTAGTCTCAAGCGCGATCGGAAATAACCTGCCGACCCACTTTGTCAAATTCGTGTAAATAGCCGATTTGCGAAGGTTTGCCTTTAGCCGAGAGGCAATGAAATGTCGCGTCTTCATTTTGCAAAAGATATTGTAGTTCGAATTGTGTTTCTAACTCACAGCCTAGTTTGTTTTTTGGCACCAAGTCCTGGTAGAATGTCAATTGCGTTATCATTCAAACTAATGGAGTAACACAGTGGTTGAAGATAACTATGTCTATGGCAGAATACGACGGATATCAAGGAATGGAAATGTAATACAAGCTCAGCCATTATTTTCACCCGACTTTGATCAATCGTTGAGAACATTGATAATGCATCGCAGATGGGACACTGTAGTAAGTTTTGCGCATGTGTCTTTAGAATTACACAAGAAATACGAAGGGATAAAATTATGTTCAACATGAAATAGAATCAATTGTGCGCGGAGCACCACGACCTACACAAAGAAGACAGTTTTTATGAAATGCGAATATTCAAACAGCCTTTAATGACCGTGGCAACCGGAGGCTCCCGTAAAATTCTTCGAGGCATTGTTTGATATTAAAATTATGTGACAATGGGGTCCGTATTATTTCATCGACAATCATTTCACCGACAGTACATTTCACCGACAATTAACTACCAAAAAAGGATAACTTCGAAATAATGTTGGTGAAGATTTGTCGGTGAAATGACTGTCGACGAAATGATTGCCTCCCGTAACAATGCCATCAATTGATTATTACTTATTACGATGCTTATGATGGCGAATGGCGTTTCATACTAGCCACCTCACCAAAATCTTTCTTCGGAACAACATGCCTGAAGTTATAGGCTGGCCCTTCTAACAGTATTGACTTAAATCCAACAGAGAATCTCTATAGTAGTGTTAAAGAAATGTAAGAGGGGATGCATTCCAACTTTTAATAAAATCTGCTGGTTTTCAGCTTTCAAATATATGTTAATTCATCTTTATTTGCACCGTTAATTCTTGCGTAATGTGTAATTCCGTAATTCGCCATGTTTTCTCTCGCGTTTGTTTTTTGTTTTGCAAACTCTATTTTCTTTTCTCTTGTTGTGGGTTCTATACCTTTTTAATGTCTTTAATATTACTCGTTTCCTTATCTCATTTCTATCACAGATTTCTATTAGTAAGCCTTTTTGCCGGTAAAGTTGCTCCTGTTCTAGCAAAGAATTGACATGCACTGCATTATTTGCCAATAAGGTTACGCCTAAATTTGATAGGCTTATGAGAAAACATGCCGCCAAAGGATAATTAGAAATACCAAAGTGCCTAAAAGAACTCGAAAGAGAATAACATCTTAACTAAGTTAATTATGAAAGAAATAAAAGAAAGAGAATTTCTCCAATTAGTTCAGTGTCCCATTTTCAACTCCAAGTAAAAAGTCTAAACTACCAAAAAGAAAATAAAAAATTACTGCTTTTTGCTCGACGGACGAGCATAAAGCATTCCAGCTACTTAATTTGCGAGGTTGAGAACGCAACGCTCGAACAATTAAAAACTACGAAATTTACCGGACGGCTATCACATTCATTGACCCGAAATTGACGAGGACATAAGTTTACGAGTTTTTACCGATGGTTTACATGGTGGTTGTTGTTCATTATGCCGACGATGAAAGAATTTTTATAGTCTCTTTGCGTAAATTCTGCAAGTATTATACCGAATTATTTATTGAGGAAAATTTTGACGGCAAGAGAATTACGTCCCATCAGATTTCATCTCGATGAGTTTCTAGTCTCAAACTTGATACAATGCATCAGTAGCGTTAATATTATTTGTTCAATCGTCACGAAATGTGACAGATTGGATTAAAATGAAATTAATATTAATTAATATAAAAATTTAAATTTTTTGGGGGCAATTTTTTGGGGGGTTCGGGTTAGGATTTAGGATAACTTAGTATATATTAATATTAATATGGGTTCAGAGGCATTAAAGAAGTCCCCAAATTTCATTTTAATATTAATCCGATTTTTTGTTTTGATCTGCCACAAAAAATACCATATTAATTGAAACCCTACTAATTACTCTAGATATTTTGGTCAATATTTATCACGTAATTACATTGATATACTGTATTTTATATTTATAATATTTGCAAGGTTACTATGAGTACTCAAGTAAAAACAATATAATGAGTATGAACTGAATTTAACTACAAGAGATATCCTATGATAAGATACGTTCGATAATAAGATCTTGGTTCCAATGTTCATAGAAAACAGATAAATTGACTTGGGGTATCGATCGGTTACAATCTCTATAATTCTTAAAGCGCAGCGGATAAACTTCTGATATTTCTAAAACGTGACTTCACTACGGATATATCAAAATGTACTATTAATTCACTGTATCAGCTATTGACACATGAATTTTACATTACTGGAATAAAAACTACACAGTTATTGCTGCTACGTTAAGCACAGGAAGTCATAGTCAGGGTTTATCCATGTGCGCTCAATAAAATCCGAAAACTTACTATCAGAATTCTTCGTGACATGAGAACTTTAATATACGTACTATTACATACTCAATAATAGTGGTCTAAAAATTGATACAGATACGTTATACATAATCAGTCAGGCTATGTCAAACGATGACTTTATAGACACATTACTTATTCCAGAAACTTTATACTGATAGAACATCACGCGAACCGAAGATATCTATGTATCATGTTTCTGACTGGAATAGAAACTAGTAACTGGGTACTGGATTTTATTGGTTGGGTGAGATATTAGGATATTAATTCTAACATTCAATATTACCATGCACAGATGCACAGATGCTTTCTCGTATTTAACCCCAGTGGCCTATATTAATTGTAAATCTCTATTACTTTAATCGGAAACCACACGATTCATGTTATTTGTACTGATTATGATGTATTGCATATAAGAATACATTCGTGACAGATAACAAGAACGGTCTTGACAATTATGTGAATTCTATTTATGTATTTATTTATTCTACTTGTTAACTGGGTACCATCAATTCAATTTCTTTTTGGCACGAGTGATTCTGTGCATGCCAATAGGCCATAGTCTTTGTTACCCCATAATAATGAACCAATGCTGCTCCAACCACAAAAATATGAAATATTTGATGAGACGATCCCTGTAAACAATAGGATTATAAGTTAGTTCCTTCCTACATAATTGACAGCGACGAGTCTCCTTATTTCGTTGCTTCACTTACCCATATGTCGAATGTACCTGGAAACCATCTCTCGGGTACTCTCGCTCCATAAATAAGAGCTCCTGCTATATACATGCCGCCCATCAACAGCATATGATTCAATGATATAACGTCGAAGCATAAGCGCCACTGCAAACGAAAATACAGATGTTATAACACCATAATATTTAGCATGGCAAACTATACATAATCTATCATGTCTTACCCCATATATTATCAGCGCATGAGCTATAGGAAACACAGCACTTAATCCCATGGCTATAAATAACCCGGTCCTAAACCATCTAAACTCTGGTGATCGGAAGTGACTAGCCACAGCAACCACTATCTGCGAAACGTTGGTAGTCATTGGTTAGTATTATAGTATTGATTGATACACATTATCATGAAATACTTACTGTTGCTCCGCCAAACAGAGATATCATGCCAAGATATATTGCCTGTAGTAGAGGAGCGCAATAAAAGCCTGTTCAAAAGCAAATTAGGATAAGCATGAAAAATATATACTAGACAATAATACAGCTAGACAAATTTGATATATCATACCGTAATAAATCATAGGGAAAAACGATCCCCTGTTATAGACAATGAAGAATTGTTATTAAAGTATCAACTACCACATGCCAACACTTTATAATTGCTAGTAGACTTACACTATGAGAGTGACAATTCCAATATAATCGCACCTGTTCCAATCAGCACACACCTAAATGGATCAAATGTCGAATATAAGACATCATTTCTCAATACTTGATTGAATGGAGAGCATCTTTTATATTAAACTCTTCTAAACGCCCTTTTGTCCAAAACCTCCCGTCCCTTACAGTACCTTCTCTGAGTGACAACTGACTGTATGGAAAGTAGATGATAAACCTAAACAAGTCATTGCTCCCCCGAGAAAAATGTAAAATACAGCAAAATCCGGCCATGAGGTTGACTGTATATTTGCAAGGACTTCCCAATAGGTTGTAAATGCGATAAATAGGAAGGCAAGTGCGCCAAGAAGATGGGACCAAATATTGACTATCCAAAGTGTTGAGGAGTTGGGGAAAGAGAGAAAAAATCGATTAATTGGTGGACTAACACAAACAGACAATCTTCATCTACAGGAGCCAGGCGTTGTTAATAAAACTGAGAGTACAGTCCACCTTCTTAATATGACACCCGTTACCTCGATGATACGCTAACATAACAGGGCTATACAATCCATACAACGACTAGACTTTTTTGTCTTTGGTTTTTGTTTTGCTTCTTTTTTTTTTTTTTTTTTGCTCTCATTATGATGCTTTACATATGACCCGAATCCATACATTATCACCCAACTTATTTGACATAGTTAGCTCCTAAGCTAATATAATATCATCAGAAACAGTGATAACACAGCGTGAATCAACATTAGGAGCTCTCCTCTATTAAAAAAAAACCTTTCCTCTCGAGATCCTTACCTATTCAAGCTCGATCCTCGCCAGCTTAAATGTATGGCATGCTTGTGTCTAGTATCCAGTCTTTATATCAAACAATGTAATAAATTCTTTTCATTCAATACTTTGACATCACAGCTATTGACCAAACTCTGTCAACCATGTCATATTAACGGTGAACTGTGCTCTCGGTAAATACTTTCAACACTCATACCCGCAAGTCTTACTTCACATCCCCTTTAACATTGCCTCGTAAACCGTCCCCATGATAGATTCTCTTTCGCAAAATACCTACCGCTCTCGTTATGAAGGTAAAACAAACTCTTCGCACACTTGTGGTAGCTAAAAGTTGGTCTTCTGTAACCTCTTAGTATGTCCTTATTATCTTGCATCCAACTGGGCAAATCGCCAAAATTACAAGTCAGGGAAACTCTCGTATGAACCGCACTTAGCATCGCTGGGATATAGTGCTGATTAGCTGAGTTATGTTTTTGTAAAGAGATAGTCTCTTCCTCTATAGTGGAGGTGTCTGTTGAAAAACGCTTTGTGTGAGACATTTTGCGGCGAGACAACATGGTATACAAGGGAAGAGCTGGGAAGTGCGAGGGAAGTTTGCGAATATTAGTGATTCGATGTACAAGAAAGTGATAAGTGGGGCAGACAAAATGACGATAGTGCCACAGATGGGGATTTCAGGGGCGGGATGGTCGGTAAAGCGCCACATATTTTTGTAATAGACTTTCTATTTTTGCAAAAACAAAATTAATTAAACAGCGAAAGCGTTTATCCAAGAAAATTATGTTTGGGAATTTGTCCACCGCACTTCCAATACGGAGGCGTGTTGATGCTTAGTGCAGATTACAAGAAAAAGGTTGGGGTTAACTGTAGTACAGCATTTGCACACACGATTATCACATGAAATGATAAAATCCCCAAAACAGAGATCGCAGTTACTAAATTTGGATTACATACAGATCGAACACCTGCGAGTAGTACTAATTAATATCATAGTTACACGACTTATTCTAGAATGGTGACATCAAATTGAAACCCATCCAGCAGCCCAAACGGTACTCGATTCTATAAATGTTATACAGACCAATGTTTTTTTACATTAACCCCGCTCCGATAATTCGTAATCAATATTGGTTCAAATAAACCGAGATGGTTTTGTTTGCGGCTTAGTTTGCGGCTAGTTACGTGTAAACCTTCATACTTATTACTCGGAACGTTTCTCCATTCTAGCACCAGCAAGCGTTGAAAGATTATCAGTGCAGGAGAAAAAAAGAAGCAAAAGAAAACATACTACTGCTATGCTTACTATTACTCAAATTGTAAAGAATGTTTATAAACCCAAATAAAAACAGTATACACTCCCGTCTCAAAAGTCACCGACCACCTCCTAAATTTGCGATTAAATGAGAATATTGGCATAACGAGCAATGCAATTACCGTGAAATTAATACCGAATTTAGCGCACCTTATAAATAACATATACACAAAAATTGCAATACGTTAGATAGTAAAATTACAAATTTATATAGAGCCAACGTTTATTCAACGAAAGACGTTAAAATTAGGGTATGCGACTCGAATGTTTGAAAAATTGTTAAAAATTAATATACAAATAAATTTACACAAATTTATATTTATTCAAAATTACAAAAAAAGCGTTATTATATTTGTAAATATTGTCCAAATATCTTGCTTCTTCGTTGAGAAATTGAATTTTGAATTTAGAGTACTATTCAGTAGTCACCTACCACCTAAATTTTACAAATAAATGCAAATATTGACATAACGAGCAATACAATTACCACGAAATTAATACTAAACCTAGCGCATTTTGTGTACAAAAAATTGCAATGTGTTAGCTAGTAATATAATAAAATTTATATGTAACTAGCGTTTGCTAGAAGATCCAACAGTATTGATGTTTTCTGATTCCATTATGTTTATGTCGCAAGCTTTTGTTAACGATGTCAACGAAGACAGAGGAATATCAATTGTCTTTATTTATACAGCAAATTTACATATCTATAACGTCTACATCTTAGTATTTGATCGTATGATTCTAACGACATGTTTATTGCTTTAATCGTGCTTAATCGTATTATTCTAATGCATGTCTATCGTATGATTCTAACGATATGTTTACTGCTTTAATCATATGATCTAATGACATGTCTAGTGTAGTGCATGTCTATCGTATGACTTTAATCGTATGACTTTAATCGTATGACTTTGATCGTACAACTTTAATCGTATGACTTTAATCGTATGATTCTAATGGTTGACATTATCGTATGATTATAGTATCTTTTGTCAATGTGTAAGTATTGTATTGGACAATTAATCATCGTACGGGGTGTGATCCGCCAATTAAATTGAAACGTCTTACAAATTGTCACGTAAACCGACGAGGGGCCGACTTATTGAGACTGACTGTAATTTCATTGCTTGTTATGTCAATATTTGCATTTATTTGTAAAATTTAGGGGTGGTTGGTGACTACTGAATAGTACTCTAAATTGAAAATTTAATTCCCAACGAAGAAGCAAGATGACACAAAAATTTCAAGTTGTCCATTGGTTAATTGAGAATTTTGCTGAGTAGTTGGGAGTGACGAAATAACCAATACACATCAAATTAATAAAAAATAATGATGGATTTGTCTATAGAAAACTAGAGGGTGATGGTGTAGCCTTCCACCATTGGCAGGCAGTCATAAAATAACTTTCCCCATAAAAGAATAATCATTTTTTAAAATTGCATAATTTTCTTCCTTGTTGTAACAACTTTAATAAACAATGTACAAATTACAAAAAGAAATTAGATATTGCATGTGCAATTTAATGCTTAAAAATTATCTTCTGGTGCTTACAAATGACTATATTGAATTTTTTAAAAATAGATATAATATTACAAACATAAGACCACAATAATGGAGTAGTAATTCAGGCTGTTTTTACCAAAAAATAAGTCTAATTTATTAATAATGTTGAATGAAAGAATTTAGTATTAACATTAATGGAAGAACTACAGACAGCATTTTATGGTATTTACCTTCTGTCCCAATCAACTTTAATATTAAACCAAGCTGATTTAATGTATTAACCTTGTCAGCAATTTTCTTTGTGAGGTGGCTGCACTCCCTCACCACAGTGCATGCAAATGGTATCAACATGTTAATTTATAGTGGCCACTCATGTTTATTATACATTTTACATGATACAACTCGATTCAATATTGGAAGAACTATGCATATTCTTGTTAATGCTAATTTTTTTGCCAAAACTTTTGTGACACACTGTATCTCATCTAATACTGACAAAGCCTCTAATGCCAAATGTTGAATGTCAATAGTAATTTGGCAATAAATCAGTAAACCAGAATTTAATATAACAGCTTTTTATTAACTAAAATGTAAACTATTTATTAAAATTTTATGTAAACTGATCATCTTAATTTGATTTGAATGGAAAATAAAATCATGCAATTATAATCTAAAACTTGCTGCTCTTGTATTTCCAATATGGTTAACTTAATCCAAAGAAATTAATAAAGAACCTTAATTCTGGAACTTTCTGCCAAAGCTGCTGCTTCTGTATATCCAATATCATTACTATACAATTTTAAAGAAGTCAGAGAAGAGTTCTTTGGTATGCAAATCTGGATAAAGTAAAAAATTCCGATACATGGTGCCCCTTTTGTCCATGGAAACGAGAAGAACTTTGTAAAAATGTAGTTACAAAATTATTAGGTTCACCTTCTGATATTCGTAGACCAGATTTCTTAAAAACACCTGATCATCCATTAGGACTTGAACTAGATATGTACTATCCACAAT
>CAJVPI010001200.1:0-15325 GCA_910592345.1 Paraglomus brasilianum
TTGTGTATGTATTACTATAATGTGCGCTAAATCCAGTATTATTTCACAGTGATTACATTGCTCGTTATGCCAACATATTGCAAATGTAAGGGAGTGGTCGGTGAACTTTTGAGACGGGGACTGTACGTAGTCAAAACTTTTCAGACACTCTACGTATCAAATTCGAGCTGTGATTGCTGCTTTAAATAAATAAAAGTGTGCAATATTTTCCATATGCACCAAAGTTGGGATTTTTACTAATTTATTATTCTGCTTATCATGACACGCTGTATTGATATTTTATTTAGACAACTGATGAAGCAAGTGGTCCATAAGTTGGTTTTTTTATTTTATGTAAAAACTTTACGGAATTAAATAAATTACTCTGTGCAATACATCCGTATCTAGCTTGTAGATTATTGTAAAACTAGGTAACGAATGTTCAAAAATATATACGCATCAAATGATGCAACAGCTAGGTTCAATTGTAAACTATCTCATGTTACGCTGTACGTATTTTAACAAGCACCGTTCACGTTCCCGCGTTTTGTTTGGTTTGATGCGCGTACGTTTATCTTGTAACTTGTCTTTTATTTGAGCAGTTCATCGCCCGTTTATTTTCGGATTAATAAATTTGACCAATTTAACTACGACGCTATTATTAAAATTCTCATAACAAAAAATGTCAGGTCATGGGTCTACGAATTGATGTTTATTTATATAAAAATACTCTTGAAAGGCTATTACTATTGTGTAGCTAGATATGGTCCAAAAATTAATTGATTACATATGCTCATGATACAATACTGGACAAAAGTAATGGCGATCAGTAATGAGCTCAATTTGAAAAACAAATACGTATAAAAATTTTTTAATGAAAGCCAAACATTATGGCTACAATTTTATTAACTACTTAATATTTGATATGACCGCCTTCAGCTTCAATACATGCTTCAACTCGGTTTTTCATACTACTAAAGCTGTTAACTATGACATTTTTTTCAAGGTTATACATTTCTCCCCAACTAAATCTAAAAAACCGGATTAAGAAATTTTCTTTTTTTTCCACTACCATTTTTTAACGTGTTTCTCAATATTATGCTTCAAAATGGCCCAGACATTCTCAATTGGATTAAGATCTGGGCAGTAAGAAGGTCAAGGAAGAACACGTCGCGAAAGACGAGATTCCAAGTTACCCTGAACATTATGAGATGTAAGTTTCGGGTAGAACTAAAACAAGTCTATTAATGTTCGGCGAATAATACGCTCATTAACATCTAGCTCTGGGTATTTTGTTTCCAGCATAGTTTTCAATTCATTGGATGTCGTAAAATGATCATGTTTAATAGTTCCAAGTTGTTAAGGAGATAATTCTTGTGGGCGACTGCTTGATAAATGCTTGGGATTTTGCCATTTTTTTCGAATTAAGGAAACATAACGTTTACAGAAACGTAAAAGAATCCCAGAAATTTATTACCATTATGGATGTTTTGCTTCCAGAAAGACTTAACAAGTTCACAGGTTACTTTAATAGGTGTAGGTGCCATTTAAAAATTAAAAATAATTGCGAAGAAGTTTAGAACTCTGTGTTTTATTGTTTGTATTTTAGATTATTGTCTCCTGCTCAATTTAAACTAACGCTTAAAACGCAATATGGAGATGCTATCGACAAAAAACGAAGTCACATACCTACTGCCATTACTTTTGTCCAGTACTGTAAATTAGTTTCATAGTAATATTTTATATATAAATAGTCCTATATGAAATATATTACTTTATAATCATAACTACCAGTAAAACATTTATCTCAACCAGTTTACATTTGATACCAAATTAATACAGGATTGAAATACAACCAAAATTTATCCATGGGCCACAGCTGTGCCACTAAATATTAAAAATAAATAAACAAGTAAATAAACAAATAAATCAGTCACTACAGCCCCACTAGCAATTTTTAGCTCATATAAGCAAATGTTCACTTTGTCTGGTTTTGTTGCAGTCTGCCCCATATTATGTTTATAATAATTGCTTTGAGTAGTTTGCAAGCTTGTTTTATAATTTAAGTATAAAGTTGCAATTGAACAAAAAAATACATTGCAAAATCTATAAAGTAAAAGGGCTAAAATAAATATATATTAATATAGGATTATACTTCAGTCTAGTCTCTCCAAATGCTCTCCCTAAATGCACTCTCTCCTTAGATACAACTTATTTTGTATTCCCAACCTTGGGACTTATTGCTAAATGCACACTCTCTATATTAATATTCTGCAGGTTAATGTAGTAGTATTAGTATTGTTACTGTTAGGACCCATTTATTGGTGCAAGAGATTATTCTAAAGTGACAATCCCGAAACGGGTCAAATCCTAGAACGGGCACAACACAAACTCATAATTCTATTAAACCACAAGCAAAAGCCGATAAAAGGGAATAAGCCACTTGGATTATGGAGAGTAAACCGATTGTACCGAGTTGGAGGGATCATACCGGTATATTACTATTACTATTACGATCTGATGAATCAGATAATAGGTAAAATCTTCCTAATTTTAGTTCAGTTTCACAAAAAGAATTAATTTAGTAATAATAGCGATTCGTTGCGGAAAATCTGTGAGCTATAATTAATCCATATTTGATTGTTCTTCTAGAAATAATCAAAAGAGCGTTGCGACGCTCGAAGATAGCATAATAATTACTTCGTAATCGTTCTGGATTTTTAAAATGTGATGAATTAACCCACAATAATTTCCCAAGGTATATAAGTAGCTCACTTAAGCTGTAACAGAATAGCATTGATTTGGTCAAGATTCACGAGTGTTTGAAACTCAGATAGAGAGTGAGAAACTTACGCACATAATTAAAATAGTTCACTTGAGGTCTTAATTGCACAACTATCGTAGTAAGGGCACACCTACGCGAAAGATAAATCGCTCTCCCACTAACAGTATAGTAGTGCAATAGATTTTGTATTCACAGCTATATAAGAAATAATTCCATAAATGCACTCACATGACATTAATTATCAAAAATTACCAAACTTGACACAGATAACAGACTGTAGCCAGACATTACATCAGGCCAGAAAGCTTTCATCTATTACTATCAAAGTCTATGAAAATTAAAATGATTCTGTCAATTTCTGAAGAAGACAGTTTCAGAGTTTATGAAATCCCAGATGATGGTCATATTATTATAAGGAACAAAAATTGAAACAAATTACATACTTTCAAACAAATTTTTAGAATTGACTGATTTAATGATTGGAGCTGCTTCAATAAAGCTAGATAAAAATAATTTGAGAGTATGGGTTGACATGCTGCAGACATGTTACTATTAGTGAGTTGAAAAGTTAGAATTAGTGAAAAATCATACAGTAAAACCTCCATAAATGCAACCTATTAGGACCGAGTGCTAAGTTGCATTCATGGGGTTTTGCTAATAATTCACATCTAAAATGCAATTATTATTATTTAAAAGTTTTTACTGTCAACATCCCAATTGTTAACCGAGACTAGTGTTTGCTACTCGTTTTCTCACAAAATTATTAACGGCTCTTAATCTTGACGAACTATTGTAAAATGACGAACACTCAATTCACTGAAAATACAGAACACGTGTGTTTATCATAATTGTGCTACAAACAATCAATTCTTCTGTACTTGGCAAACACAAGTTTGATAAGGAAGTCGTTGTAAAAATGGAAAAGACAAAACTTGACCCAATTAAAACATTATTGGTCCATTCGGCACAAACAAGATTGATGAACGTTACGTGTTGCTAACGATGAAGATTTTATTCGTTTGCTTGAATGACCATCTAGGGCAATTATGGGGCAGTTCATGGAAAATAACGGATACTATCAAATAATTAATTTCTCTTGTGGATCCAGATGCCGACAAACACTGATAATGACATAATATTCTATTATTAAACGGGCAAGAAATGTCTGCGTGACCAAAAAATTTGCATTCTACATTCTCAACGAAAAACATTGAATTAGACTGTTGCATAGACAGACTTTCATCTAAGTACAAGATTTATTTTACTTGCTGTGTGCTGAAAAATAACTTTTGTCAACAAGTGACGACGGAATTTTATAAAAAGCATATAGGTTACTTTATCACCAATATATTTTTGATTATCTAAGAGAACCTCTTTTTTTTTTTCATTCATTCATTCAAAGAGAAATTAAATAATGGCACGAGCTTCTAAGTTAGGAGAAGATAGTAGTCTATTTACATAACCAAAGATTACTTCCAATCAACCGAAAATTCCAAGAGCATCTATTTGATTGAGTTTCGGATCTCGAGTTTATAGTTTGCAAGTCTTCTCCTCGATCACGATATATGTAACACTTCTCTAGCGTAGTCTACAAACTATACACAGAAAGTGAGCAATAGCCGATGAGATGCGGTTATTTTCCGGAAATGAGACGAGACAATGTTAGAAACCAGAACGTATGTTCAAAACGTTTGCAAGACGTAAAATAACTTTGGTGAATTCTGTCGAGAAATAATGCATGCATGGGAACAAACCTCATCGATCAGTACCGGCCAAGCCCCTGTTTGAACAAGTATGAGAGGTCGTCAGCATCCAACTTACAGAAAAACAACTGACGGGTAGTACCAATTTTTACCTTCAGGATCGTAATTGGAAAAGTCAGGACTGATTTGTTTGATGAAATCAAGTAACAGGTTCCACGTGTCTTTAGAGATCGACTTTCCATGTCTCTCCTGCCCCAAGAGGAAACCAAATTAGTATATAAAACTCAACCAAAATAAGAAATCCAGATATTCAATTCGTTGACACATATAATATATACCTTTATGAAATCTATCCATATGTCCAGATGCTGCCACCGATTACCCAATAACAATTGCCAATATCCTATCGCAACATCGAGACCTGAATGGACGATGATAGGTTATAATCATTGAATTCACCAAATGAAAATGATGCTAATTACAAGCACATACTCAATGACTTTTGATTCTCAGACAATCCAAATTTAAACGTAAATTGATAAATCTCTTTTAGCGTATATTCATCCTGTATCGAATCTCGAAGACGCGGTATGGCAGCTCGCATTTTTTCAATAGAGTCGCATCTATGCATTAAACAATGATAACGTCAAAACAAAATAGTTGGACACACACATCTTTCCCACAAATTACGAGCAAGTGGTAGCCCCACCTTAATTTGGTCCAACCATTAACAAATCCTTGACGCCTGAATTCACACATTTGCTCCGATTCCAAATGCCAAGCAATAACTAGCATAGCAACATCTTCGGGAGCAACTTTCAAGTCATTGCAGTATTCAAGCATTCCATCGACTAGAATAGCATCATCGTCTTTGTCTATGCACGAAACATGAGGGCAACTAAGTATGGATTGACCAGAAAAACAAAATCACAATTTGCAACATACTTCATACCTTTATATTTTTGGAATATCTGGTTAAGCCTATAAACATCGACGCCTGAAGACGCGGGTGCAGCTGCATATCCTCTCTGAACGACTGGCTGATCATTAAAGAAGGAGTCTATGGCTACCTCTACGTTCCAGTTGAAATCCTTGAGTTTACGGATAGCCACTCTTTCACTATAATGAATCAGATTATTTTAGTGATCATTTGTGAAAAAACAAACAAACAAACAAAGCCAGAAAACCCCCCATTTACGACAACGATTACTATTTAACTATAAATCCCGTAGTTTTTATTATTAGCCAAACAAAAACCTGCCCCGATCTTTAATCGTCCCGTCATTGCTGTACCTTCCCAAAGAACTTACCTAGCGCTAGTGAATGTAATAAACTGCCTAACCTTCTCCTTCTGAGAGGATCTCAGCGAGCTCTGTACAAATTCAATATCGAGAAAATTTGTAACAACCCATAAAGTTAGGGTAATCGCTTTCGGAAAAGCCAAAACTTATCGAGTAAACCCTTTATTTTCCTTCCGTCCGTCTATCTTGTTTCTTTTCCCCTCTCCCCCTGAATAAGGTTTTTGCCAGCCTTATACACTTTACCATTTCGCTTCTACAGAAAATCGACTTTGTGATTTTGGAGAACACCTTGTTAGACTCAATCGTGGAAAAAAAAAGACGCTAGAAAACGTCGAGGCAGGAGAACAGATAAGGGGCCCCCAAAGCGCGAATGGGCTATATATCAGTTTGAGATAGTAATAGCGAATGTCCGAATGAACAGCTTTGGTGCTACCAGTTACCACGTGAACTTTTATGCGGTATTTTGAGAGAGCAATAGGGAAAGGTAAGTTACTATGGGAAGAGACAATCGAACGACTAACTAATGACAACGGAGAACGAGTATATAACGAGTATATAGATTCCGAGCTTTAGTTATTGCTTGTGTTTGTCATACTTGTGACCAATAGATAAACATTTACTCGGAATTTTTATTGTGTGCATTGAATAAATTAAACCAAAAATATGAGTAAAAAAATTTTGCTTTTTCAATTATTTTCATTGCATATGAAAAAAATGTACATAAAATTATAAAGAAATCAAATATGAGGCAACTTGTATCATCTTTACAGACGAAAAAATCGTCGCAAGAATTGGTCCCACGTCCCAACAGCTTTGATTATTTTACTTTGATCAAATACCTACGCCCTTCTCTCCTTTTCCTGAACTAGAATTATTGGTCGAAGTGCTGGATCCTCTTTCTTCTTCTCCTCCGTTGCTTTAGTTCCTCCTAATACCCAATTACCAAGTAAACTCCATCTCTTCTGTGAACTAGCAGAGCCGCGCCTACCTCTCTTGGGCGGATCTGCTAACGGTCTCACAAAGCCGCCGTCTTCACTATAATTGGCAACTCTAGTTGTAGGCGAACTGGGTAAGGGAGATAATTGATCACCCTGTTCATCCATATTAGCCTTGTGAACACCCGTCTTGATCTTGAATGGAATTTCACTGGATGTAAGTGCGCCGCTTAAAGTTTTGCGACGTTCGAGTTTCTTGTTTTCCGGGGCAGCAGTTGCCAACGCGGGTCCGGACGAGAATGTTCGCGAATGGCCGAACGTAGTTGTTGTCGGACTGGCTGGATTAGATGGTGTGGCGTCATTAGAGAGAATGTGTTCGTAACCAGGTGTTTCCACTATGCGGATGAGGATCTTGTCGATATAGAGTTTCAATGCCTTGTAGGACTTTTCGGCTTTTGCAATTTTGTCTTCAAGTTCTGCGTTTTTGCTTTCAAGTTCTATTGTAACAGTTTAGACAAATGTAAAATCATTTTGTAAGCTTAAGAATTAGTTAAAACAAAATGCGAACCACTATTCTGAATCCTTGACTCACTCTCTATATGAACACTGCGGTCACTCTCTTTCTGCACATCCTCACCAAACGATCCATTTCCACCAGAAGCGCGATGTAGCTCTGCGGCAAGGTCGTTGTTAGCTTTGATTCCATTGGCGGCCGGTTCTTCGTTTTCGCTTCTTGTATCATGATCGTTATACTACAATGAATTGAGCGTGTTACCTCCTCTCCCGTTATAATTCTTCTCAAGACTTGTTAAATCATTTAAAATACACTACCTGCATGATTGGGTTGAGCATGAATTCCCCTTTGATAGTCTTTTCATGCAACAGACTCTGGAATACTTCATTCTCCTCCATGAGTGATAGGTTAACGTTTTTAACTTGTTCAAGTTCATTTTTCATCTGTTCGATGTCTGCCTGATTTTTTTCGTTTTCAGAGGTTTTCTTTGTCACTTCTTGATTAGCGTGGAGAACGTCATCTCTTAGTTGTTTGATGAGTTGATCTCGCTCTTTAATAGTTGCTAACGCCTTCTTGGCATCGCGATTTGCATTAAACTGGGCAAGTTCCGTTGCAGTCGAAGGTATAGAAGGGTTGATAGCATCACCTAAATGTAAAAGATATGTTTTCCCGAACAATGAGTGTGTAAAGATATTTATGAAATACAACAGAAATAACGTACATATTCAATTGAAATCATACCATTAGCATCTTGACCAACCTTCTTATGGAATTGTTCACTTTGTTGAGCAAGAACACCGACAGTAGCCTGAAGCGCTTTCACTTGTTCTTGGAGTTCTGTTTCGCGTTCTTGCCGGTCCGTTTCGCGTTCCTGCCAAACTAGTCGATCTTTCTCGAATGCTATTGCCTATTAACGCAGAATACATGATGATAATAATTTTTAATGTATATGCGACTCGTCATGCTTTAATAATGTATTCCGAACAATAAATTACCTCCTCTCTCAACTTTTTCTCAGTCTCTCGTTTATTCTTCAAAAATCCAACGTTCTCTTTCTTCAATCTTTCTACTTCCTGATTCTGCTGATAGAGTTCGGATTCAAGACGTGAGTAATCTTTATGCTGGTCATCTAATTGCTGTTGAAGTGTGGTAATTTTCTTCCGGAAATAATTGTTTTCGTTAGCCAACGTCGTATTTTCATTGTGTGCAGTGTTGAGTTCTTCGCGAAGCTATAATAGTAGAGAATGTGACAAAGAATATAATCGTTATGAATACGGTGAAATATTCGTTATCATCTATGCCAGGCTTAATAGCCTAACGGTCTCTGTCGATTAGCTCTCACGTCATATAACATACACATAGATAATTAAGGCACAACGTCTATGATCATAATATTTCGTAGACTGTATGCCATCACTGTGTAGTTCTGTTCATACTCTCCATGGCCAGTTAAGCTTACCGTATTAGACTCCTGTTTGGATGTTTCCAGATCTTTTTGTAATGAAGCCAGATCTATGGACATGGCAAAGCAAGCTCGAAGAAGTTATTATGTAATTTTAACGTTGTAGTTGCTCAAGATTCTGTTACTCAAGTGGGTGTCGTTACTAATGTCAGTGAGAGGGATGTTATATAGACAATCTACTTGTACTGACTAGAATAGACGACAAGTTTATTATATTGCAGCACAGAAATAGTAAACGGGAGAAATCAGTGTATCAGAATATACGTCGAGTTTACTATCAGCGTCAGTCCTCAAAAGCACTCGAGTACAAATAAGACGGTATTTTGTTCAGTTAATACAGCTATGCATAAAGTTCACAAGCGCACGGTAAGAACGCCCTGTCCGCAAAATATGTCTTTTTATTTTAGAGATAACGAGTAATAGGGTCAGAGTGGGTCTTCCCTTCCTTTATTATGGCTATTGTGTGCACACAGTGTTTTTGATTGATTGTTTGTTTCTGTGGACGTTACTTGTGCGATGGGTGTAGGTTTTGATATATATTAATTGCGTGGGTTATTATTAGTTATAAAAAATTCCCATTTCCCGTGGAGAAATGTTTATAAGGAAACTGCCACCCAGCCCCTTGTTTGTATGGAACATACATTGAATGCATTAAATGCGACATCCTTTTGGAGATAACTGTTTGAAACAGAGCGAGATACCGATTCAATTAGTCAATGCATGAAGCGTAGGGGGGCCAATGGGGAGTGTCAACAATATGGAAAAAATATACGACAATGAGTACCCGATAAGAGAATATTTGTGGCATCAAGGGCATTATTATTTAATTGTGTAAGACCTTATTTAAACAAATGAACTCTGCATAGATGTGCAAGTTAGAAGACTCGTTCGTTATTACTCGCGACAAAATTCGACACAATAATAACTGTGAGAATTCAGGCATCATTAATAGAAGGCCAATAAAACCGTCACACATGCAAAGATAATGTCACATATTAAGATCATACGACAATATTAATACAATTTCTATAGAACACGGCTTAATTCTTTCCCCTCTTTAACCTTTCTACTAATGACCCCATCCTGAAAAAAGATTTTTCTAATCTTGACAACTAATAAGATAACATAGCTATAGTTTATTATTGGCTGACATGAACAAATATCATTGCTATAGATAGTTCCATTAAGATTATCAATGTTGTCTTCACAAATTATTTATCTTGCTTTAATTGTCCGTGTTAATATAATATCTTATGAATGAACGAATGTAATTGTTGAACCTAAATATTGACCAACATCTCCAGCTTCTCATCTTATCGCGGAGCGATCCTGTCGTACGGAAATACCGATTTGGAACCACATTCCGATCGTTCGCCTAAAGAATGATTATCTGATGTGCTTTATTATTATATGTAAACGAAAACATGTTTTACAATTCTAAGAACAATTTTTTAATTCTTAATGCATCTCATTTTCATTACTTTCATCGATCGTTTTGTTTCCAACACTCACAACTTTGGTAACCTAGATATATGTGCATACTGCGAATAAAGCTCATCGGGTCGACATAAGGGTAATAAATGCAGTTTTGTATATTTTCTATAATGCTCAAACGCATCTTTCAAACGCTCAGCAATTGTCATGATGTAAAAAGGCAAGCGTAAGTGTATAGACTGAGCAGCATGCAATTTTTTCTCCCGTCTATTGAATTCGGATACAAGAGAAACCTACAGAGTATGTACTTCATTCTCAGCGCGCTTGCGCTTTTTTTATGTCGGCCATTTCTCTTAGCAATTGCATCGAATACGACCAATGTATTGGGAAGATTTCTTAACGATGGTGAGATTTTTGTACTAAAGACGCATCATTCAATAAAGTGTTTGTGGGTTTGAATCAAAAGGAACACGATAGTTCATAATACAATTCTAGTCCAATGGGCGATATACCATCTCAATTAACACATACGTACGTATAAGAAAGAGGCAAATAAGAAGACTTACTCGGCCATAAAGGTCAATCATTATCATATGAGCGATAATAAGAACATTAACTCGTTCCCTGAGTACGTTCGCTTTAAGGAACATATTAGAAAACGAATTGCCTCGGCCATAAGCAACTTCGACCTATGGCGAGAATATTGTCTTGTCTAGACATTGGTTAATATCGTATGATAGGAAGTGGCAGTGAGGAAAAAAACCCTCACTGCCACGTTTACAGCAGTGTTATTAATAAACCAAAGGAAAACATTTAAAAGAAACATTCATTAGCGAGAAGTTTTACTGTCAATCCAAGTGCCATTAGACTGACAGATTAGAATAACATTATAATTATAGTAAATATTTCATAATAATGTGAAATAGTCTTATAAGGTTCAAAATATAGCAATGCAGGCAGTTGACTATTTATTGTCACTTTAAAATAATGTAATAATTATTATTATTATGTGTGTTCTATGTCTGAAAAAAAAAAAAAAGTAGTTTTGGGTCTTGGCCGTTCATTATTAACTAAATAATATATTTTTTTACGACATTAGATTAACTTAGAGCTTCCTTAGCGCAGTTGGTTAGCGCGCGAGTCTCATAATCTCGAGGTCGTGAGTTCGATCCTCACAGGAAGCATCATTTTGAGTTTTTCTTTCACCTGCTAAATCAATTGTTATGTGGGTTAAACATGCTGAATATGTCAGCCTTTTTATGCATATCTATTCTTTAGCTTCCATCTCATATGCGCGTTGATGCAAGTCAAGCATACCACGTGCTCTCGACTTCTAGCATACGTGTTTAAATTTTCTAACCAGAATAACTATAAACAATCGTGTTACTTTTATCATGCAAAACCACATTTAGTGTGAAGCATCAGTAGATTTACTCATAATTTATTTTTTCCTGTTGGTAATGACCTGCAGTTTAAACCTTCCACGTCTGTCTCGTAAAAATTGTTATTAGCGACCAACTGCTTGTGACATGTACTCATTCTCAAACTGCACGACCCTCTGCCATCTGTGCCAAATTTTCCATTTTCGTTGTTTCAACAGGTGATCTAATATAATAGTAAGCACATTTACATAGAAAGCATAAATTAGTATGCCTACGTTATAATTACGTTATCATTTAAACTGACATACCCAATAAAATGTATTCGTTTAATCTTGCTTGTTTCGGTATCCCCGAGATTATCTTGTACAAACAGCTTTATGATTGCGTGTCATATCAGAGAAGAGAATGTTACTAAACTCCTTCAGAGTTAATATGCATGAAATTGCATTTCTAGTGCACTAACCGTAATATTATTGACACTCTGAAACTTGACGAATCTCAAGGGCACCAAGCCATTATCTGCATAATCCTTGTCGCTCAATGTAAGAACTTGCGTTGCTTCAATTCTGTTAGTCTCGTCGAATCCAATATTGAGTCTATTCGCATACAACTTAATGGTCTTTGGTGCATGCGCTGTCGAATTATAGAATCAGTTATACCCAATTGATGTCTGCTTGTATATATGCATACTCGTTGTATCGTCGTACTTACCAATATCATCAGCTACTAGTTTTAGTGAATGAATTTTCACGGTTTGACCGAATTGAACAGATATAATCAGTTGTTCGTCAACATCAGACTCTAAATACGAGTCATCATTCTTAAAGATATTATTAACGTTTTGTCCTTGTTGATTCAGACAGTTTACTTGATTGAGCATGATGAACTCGTTTATGTCAGACTATTGAGCAAAACGGTTAATAGTCACATTTCAAAAGTAGCAGAAAGCAAGTTATGAAAATGCAATCATACATACATGGTTACCAAACGTTAATACGCTTGATCCACTGTCTTCGGGTTTACCAGCGTGCTGCCTAGTTAAACCCTCCAACTGATTATAATCGGCTCCTACTATTTTAGCTATTTCCTGACCACCTTTGTAGAGTTTAAAGGTTGGCCTTGACGATTGAATTTGAGCGGAAAAAATGAAATGACGCAAAAATTAATTGATGCAATGTAAAATAAGTATGGTTATGTAAAAAAACTCACATGGCCGTTACTTTTTCTGATTCTGAAATGTCCTTTGATGCATCAACGTCAACCTATAAAAATACTCGTATTATTTATAATATAGTTAATATCGAGTCAAATCAAAAATTTCTCGAACCTTGAGAAAGGTAACATGTCGGAATGTCTTGCTCAGGTTGTCGACCTTTGGTGCAATGACTTTACACGGTCCACACCAGTGAGCGAAAAAGTCAACTACAACCTAAGAAATATTGCCTCAGTTATCACTAATTTTGTATGCAAGTATATTGTTTGACTCGGAAAACGCTAGTACTTCTAACCAGTTTTGTAGGAGATTTGTTCAGTGCCTCTCTGAATTCGGCAAGACTTGAAACTTGTTTCACGAAAGACATCGTTACGTTGTTGGATGGCGAAAACCAAGTGCTAAGAATTTTCTAACAAAATGTGTGTAGCGTCATTTGATTGGCCTGTTTGATGGACCAAGTTCTCATCCATATTTCAGCATTTCATCGAGTCGCCTCAGGTTTGGGAAAGCATACATTCTATACATGCCCCCCTACCAAACAAACGTTGCATATCAGCAAATTCACGTTTAGATGCAGATCTAATGCTCGAATTAAACGACGCAAACACCAAGTGTACATTTTACATATGGCACAAGTTTCAAAACTGTTGCCACAAATTATCTAAGTCATATTTTTACTCTTTTATCTTCCCTATTTTTCTTAATATCAATGCATTCTCATCAACTCGGGGAGATATTTAGATAAATGGGGTATGCTGCAACAAAACCAAAGTGAACATTCTATTATAACAGTTAATTCATTACAACCATTATAATTAACTAACTCATCAAGAGAAAGGTTTCTAAGATCATAATAATTATAACAACTTATGCTTATTGAATTTCATGATTCATATCCTTTTTCCAATATTCCTTTTAGAGTTAAATCATCTTCTATTTTGCCTTCTCTTACTCACTTTCAAAATAATTCTTTACTTTCTTCAGAATTTAATTTAATGAGGTTAATAAAGATATCTCTTAGCTTTATTTCTTATTTGATAAAGTTTCATTGTTTGCTTATAATAAGGATAATAGCTATAAGCATTCAAAATTACATTTCCACAAGCTGCTTCAGTAGGATACACCTTGCAAAACCAAGCTCAATTCTCCTGGTCACAATGAGTTACTTCCATAATTTCACTAACTACATTTACTGTACATCTGGATTATCAGTGTAATGTCTTTCACTTAAAACAGTAGCTATTCAATTGATTTACATGGATCTTGTTGGCATGGAACTCCTGAAATAATTATTAGTAAAGCTATTGTTGACATATTTGCACACACAAGTCTGAGATCACCTAAATCTTCAACTGTACAAGCAGAGGCTGTCTTCATTCTCAACGCCATCTTGTGTCCCTCCTCTTCTGCTTTCCATCACAATTTATCCTTGAACCACAACAGCAGTCATAAAACTTTTATCATATGTAGATAATAATAATAATAATTTTTCCACCCTCTTCTTAGCATTCTGGTTGACGTTTTGTAGTCCTGGAGTACATTATAGATATCGCCTTTTACATCATCCAACATATCAGCATACAAGGTATGCTATATGCTCCAACACTGAAATAATTGACCAATTTGTACAATATATATCACACTGTTGAGGTAGCTGTGTACAATTGCCGCAAACATCTATAAAGAGACAAATAAGTTTCTGAACTTCTAAAATGCTACAAATCCTAGATAGAATGATAGCCAACTGTATACTGGAAAACAGCATGCAGGAATCAAGGCCTCCAACACGCATGCTAAAGGACGATCCTCCAGACTGCCTCCAAGCATCTGACATAGGACGTAATGGCCATATGCCAGTAGGTATACGTAACGCAACCTGGACGATAGCATGCAGGAATCAAGGCCTCCAACACGCATGCTAAAGGACGATCCTCCAGACCAGCGCCAAGCATCTAACGCAGGACATAATGGCCATACGCCAGTAGGGTTGCGCGTGGCTCAGACATAAAAACAAACCCACCAAAAGGCGAACACTTGGTAATAAACATATACTTTCCTTGAAAATATGCACGTCGTGAGAAAGATGCGCTAATGAGCGTGTCTTTAACGCGCTTTGAAAAGAAAAAATTTTCTTGTCCCCCTGCCGATCCTCCAAATATGGTGTGCGAACACATAATCAGACAATATTTAGCAAAGGCCTAAACTCGGTCTAATTTTTAATGGAAAAAAATTTAATAAAGGCGAAAAATATTTAAAGATTACTTGCGATAATGCAGGAGGACAGAATAAAAATAATGCAATGATTGCTAATTTTAGCGATTAATATTGATAGTTATAATACTAACAATCATATTCAATATGAAGCATTCCAATTTCTATAGAACACGGCTTAATTCTTTCCCCTCTTTAACCTTTCTACTAATGACCCCATATTCAATATGAAGCATTCCAATCAAGAGATAACATATTCCTCATTCAACATGTAATCAAACATTAGTTTGAACCCAACGATCAGAAGAAATACAATACGGAATTTGACTAATCATTCGCCGGTACCATCAGTTACGCTGACGTCTGGTAAACTTATATTTAATATTAAAACGCAGTTACTTGGATA
>CAJVPI010001201.1:0-15294 GCA_910592345.1 Paraglomus brasilianum
AAGATTGTTTAATGAATATTTCTTGCGCAAACTGCTCGCAAACTGAACGCAACAATGAAAATAATAGCTGTTCTATAAAGCTTGGTCCGCCTTCTCGATCTATGGCGCCGACGATTACCTCAAAGGCTTCCTCCAACATTTTATCAGTAATTCTTTTTGACATTTTGCAGCATAAACCAACCCCCATATATTCGTCGAGCTAGCAAATTTTGCCAGGGTCTGTGTTTCTTCTAATTTGTGTTAGCCGATTCTCCAGTCGGGACATACTACACGTAACAGACGAGTTATTGCTGCTCTTAAACATGCATTGCCCTCGTATTTTAAGCGCCGATTATGTGGGCCGTGAAAGTGATTTGAGTTTTCACAATGATATTCAGCATGGAGCTGGTCGGTTTGAATCCCAAAATCTGGGGGACACAGAGTCGAATTTGGGCAATTCGGTCGACCGGCATTTTTCGTACGTATCCTAAAATGTTGAATAATATTCACTATCTAGATGACATTGGTAAAAATATTTGTTGTACGGACAATCAAGGCACAGTTGACAATCTGGAAAAGACACGATCAGAGAGGCGCAAAAAGACCATGTTGAAAGGAAGGAAAGCAAGCATAGAAACAATAATATAGGACTACATTCATAATATTGTTGACACGAAGATATTTTGAATGAAATGACAATGTAATTCATGCCATGGCCGTTGTAGAGTTGCTATCAACAAAAGACAGTCTAGTTACCACAGACATTCGACAGATAAACTGGCTTGCTGACGGCAAGGTTTTCGCTGTGATACGGTTGTGTTTTGCCTTCTTAATTTCTTGTTACTCAAATGAATACGTCTGTCTCATTAGAAGGAAACGTTACACAACAGGTTAACGAGAAACGCAAACGTTTCGTTTGCTCGGAGTTGCCAAATAAATTTC
This sequence comes from Paraglomus brasilianum, assembly GCA_910592345.1. Classification (NCBI taxonomy): domain Eukaryota; kingdom Fungi; phylum Glomeromycota; class Glomeromycetes; order Paraglomerales; family Paraglomeraceae; genus Paraglomus; species Paraglomus brasilianum. The sequence continues at coordinate 922 of CAJVPI010001201.1, forward strand.
CCATTAACGTTGACAGATTTGGCTGTAAAAATTATTTGTGTAATTTGAATCGTAATTTATATTACTTTTACTGTTCGCGGATAAATCGTATCATACACACTTTTCCGATTTTTCCTCTTTGAAGAGAAAAAGGCTAGCTAGCATACAACAAACACAATGACACGCAAACTTTTAACTTTAATTATGCTAATCGTCAGATTTACCTTTGCATTAGCCAATTTTGCAGATTACTGGATGCTTTTTTATTTCCTCTTCAATATGTGAATGTCTTAATTGGCTTTATTGGCTTGTTTAGTTCTTGTCCCCAGATGAACATCGTTTATGGGAAGTAAGCCAGGGAGTAATAGACCAGTAATGAAACTACAATTCAATGGATTAATTTATAATAATATTAACAAGTACATAAATAAAAAACATCAATCGTGTGAATGAACCAGCCATCGATGGCGTATAACGTCCCGTCGTCAATATCGTCTCATCATGGGCTCGTTTAAGTATCCTTCACAAATATTTGCCTGAAACCGCAATGGCGCCAGTTACACGATTCTATCTCTTCCAAAAGACTCTTTCTTTCCGTTGGATGTTGCACCGATTAAGTAATCATTTTTTGGGGATATTGAATATAATATGAAAGCCGTTCCAAAAACTTTGACGCGGTCGCGGTATCTATCACACGCTCATCGATGCTAAGCTTTGCGCTAACTATTTGAGATCCCTCTATGTTTTGCTTAAATTCCGATTCAACAGACTTTATCACCTGGGGTGCTTTCGGTAAAGTTCCTGTGAGATAATCAATAATGTCTATGGAAGAACTATTTTGCGACTCGACATGTGAAGAATGTTTGCGTGACAAGTAATCAATGTCGTCCGCCGCTGCCCGTTTGGTTACGCTTCCTATTGCAAGAGTGCATGTACGTGGAGGATCGATTATTTCGGTAAAGTCGTCCACGCCGACATTGGAAATTCTGAAATAGTTTGTTTGTAAGGATCTAGAAATGCAAGCATTGTGTTTTGAAACAAATAAAACAGGTGGCTTACCTGAATGTACCACCCTCGTAATTCTCAAGCTGAATATCTCTGCCATGAGCCTTTTCTGTTAACTCCTTCATAAGTTCGGAAATGGTTAGCAGTCCTTTCTGATTAGCGTTCTCCATTACGGACGGGCTGATTCCCGCCGGCGTGGGCGTACCAGCCGATATGTTAATCGAGTCGAGTTGTTCACGCAAATCTTTCTCGTTGGGCGCGTATCTGACGCCTGTCATCGGAACATCACGTAATGCCAAGGCTGTAGCTTTAACGAAAAAATCATTCATAGCTACGTTCGCTCGAAATTTTTCTGTACGTAAATTATAGGGAACAGATAATTGCATTATTATAATACAAATGCTGCGAAACAGAAAAAACCAGACTATACTCCTCGTACGCATTACCATTCAAAACGTGACGGAATTGTAATAGGTTGTCAAGCACGATATCTTTCTGGACGTACGAGTGCGGAACGGTGCTCTTTGACTTTGTAACATCGGAAGCCCCTGTTTTACGCATTTCCGAAATAGTCTTGTCCGTGGATTCGGGCAACGGAGATGGTGTAGTCTTGGCCTTGGACACGTGTTTCTATTGAATATATGCAAATGTAGACCAGATCATATAACCAACGTCCTCAATACATCAACAAGGATTTTTACCTTTGAATCTGATGACTGTGTCTTTGCGGCTGCCACCTCTGCGGGCGTCATCGACTTGGTAGCCGGTGGAGGCTTAATCTTACCCATATATGCCAAAACGTCACCTTTCAACAATCTCCCTTTTGGCCCAGTAGTTGCAATCTTTGCCGTGTCAGTTATCCCGTTTGAGAGTAAAAGATGAGCCACTGCCGGAGACAGTCGTTGATTCCCCGACTTGGAATGAGCCGCATCCGTAAGATTTTTTTTCGAGGCAGAGTTTCCTGTAGATTTCGTAGCGTCTGCTGCCGTATCAGGAATCTCTAGGTTGGATATATCATCGTCTTCTTCAGCAGTCAAGGCAATGACAGATCCAACGGCGCATCTCTGTCCACCAGATATCTTGGTCGCATAATAATACAGCATAGCAAACATCATTATCATATTTTATGAAAAATGCGGCAACAAAATTAACAAAAGGGGAGGTTTTTTTTTTATTACCAGAATCTTTGCGAGAAGACCGTCCTCTGGAGCTTCTACCTCAATTTGCGCTTTGTCCGATTCAATCTCTAATAGTACCTCGCCAGCCGAATATTTCTGCCCTTATTCAAGATCAGAGTCCGATATCAACTTCAGATAATTTAGTTGGTGATTCTTTATAACAAGACGCGTCTCGGCGCCTCACCTTCCTGTTTCTTCCACGAGACGATAGTTCCCTCCGTCATAGTCGGAGAAAGTGCAGGCATTGTAAAATGTGTGACAGCAGGCCGTATTAACGATGTGTGAAATCCTGTCGACAACGAAAATGTAATTTTTTAATGCACGATTTTATTGAATGCGCATTGAACGTGTTGCTTGTTAACTGGAAAGCTTGTCGAGATTGGCATTCAAACGTAATTGTTCTATAGAGTCAAGTGCAATACCTTTATAACGAACAACATTGATAATGGCTTTAGAGTTTCTAAAGATATGCTGCCTTTGTAGAAGCGAGGTGATCTGTTGCATTATTGAAACGAACGAAATAAAGAATAAACCTTTTGAAAAGAGAGAGCTCGATCTTTTTGCACGTGAGGTTGTTCCGCATGCAGACCCGATCTGGGCGATGACGAATGAAATTCGGCCAACACATGTGCCAGATTCATATGCAAATTGACGTATTCTTCGCGCAAATAATGAAAAAACGCCCTGAACAATTTTAGCGACTACCTTTTCTCAGAAACATACATAATTGCAAACTCTACCAGTGACGAAAAACAAAATGACGCTTTATTATAACTTGGTCTTTGTCTTGTTGATTCTCGAGGTTACAAATCTATACCTACTCTATATTGCCTTGTTCTGTTGTTCACTACGCCTCGAGTTGTCGTGTATTTAACCATAATGCTTTATGCATATGCTATTACAGATGGTGGCCTTCCTTGTGTTAATAGTAAGCGACGCATTTGCGTTGTCATTTGGTACCGAAAAATCTGTTTCTTGCTCCCTAACCTTTATGAAATGTTATTAGTTGCCTTTGCCTTTTGGTATAAGGCGTAAGATATTCCGTTGGGTTTCCAATTCGGCTCTGGTAAGGGCTCAACTTTTGTGAATACATTCTATTAGCACGGGTTTTGATTGTAGACTTAAAAAACTCGATGTTTATTCTAGATGGATAAACTACGATACGGAATAACGCCCATTTTCATGTGAATATTTTTGGGTTTATCGTGTGATTACTCGCAAAAAAAGAAAAAGATTAACTTTTAATATGGTCTCTAACATTTGATCTGTTTTCAGCTTCATAGCCATTCTGTTTGCAGGTAGAGTTATTATATAATCAAAGATGCTGGTAAATTTACGAATATTAAAAATGCACGTTTTTTTGTAGATGCTGTGATTCGTATGATCAAAGTGGAACAAGAGGCGCAAAATACTGAATCGCACACTCATGATATGCGCGTGGATATTAATGCAAGGAAATTCTATGCACAGCGCAACATGTACGTGTCAGGTGTCTTATCGGATACGAGGATGCACTAATTGACTAATGTGTTTTTTATAGGTACTTGACAGGATTCACGTTATTCCTTTCATTGTAAGTGTTGATTGGACTTTGCAAAAATGATATTTTTAAAAATTTCACGTTCTGGAAACTAAATCAGTGAATTTTGCCCGATAGAATTCTCAATCGAACTTATGCTCTTATCCTGGACCTGTTTGCGTCTGAGGAAAAACTAGAGACTATAAAGAAACAAGCTGCTGATCAATCCAAAGAACGTTTACGTCTCAGTGATTCCGAGTCTCAACTACAGAACGACATTGAAACTCTCCAGAAAGAACTCGAAGAAGAGCAAAAGAAAAGTAGGGACTTTGAGATATTGAAGAAACAAGCCAAACAACAATCTGAAGAGTACCAGCGTATGGCTGAGGAATACAGCAAATTAGAAAAGGAATTAAAGCGAAGAGATGGCGAAGTTGATAAATCCAAGTAATAAGAATGTTATAGTCTATGAGCCTTGTCTTCTCATTCTCATATGTATGCAACAATATGTTGTGTGAGTTTATTGCTTTCTACTTTCATGATTCTAAATTGGTTTTTTTTTATATTATAAACGAAGATTATATTTCTTATGTTTTCACGATGATGTATTACGAATGTCAATGGTGTCTAAGTTCTATCCGAATAAACGAACAGTCCATCATTTCCCGTCTTTTTGGACTGCTCTATTTTTACAAATCGCCTCTCCTAATATAAGAATCTGCATTTTCTCGTGATTCAACTGACCCTCGATCGGTTAACTTACTGTAAGCATCATAAAGAATATCTTCTCCTACTCTCTCGCTCACCTTGCTACCCGTCTGTTTCATCAAACTTGTTTATGCCAAACAATCGAACTCTATGTAGCTGTGGCAACTTGGCGATCAAAACGATTAATAAAGCAGTAAAGTTAATCATAAACGTAACGGCGTCGTAGAACGTATAATGTGTACTGAGAAGGAATCTATGTGCAAGAAAGAGACGGATATGAGTGGGAGTTTGCAAACAAATGAGCAAAAAAAAAAAAAAATTCATGTCAAAAAATCTCACAGAACGGTTGGGACAGCCATCAAATACTTCTTTGCAGGTGTAAATTGTGCTCCATGGTCAATTTGTTCCCACATGGTCAAGTTATCATAGGCGCCAGAGTTGAATTCCCATGGTACCCCCTTTACCCAATGAAACATAAGGAAGCTGGCCTGTCGACAACAAATGAGATTTATGTGATTTGTAGAGAGGACTATGATATTATTATACAGTAAAGAATTTGGCACTTTACCACCATATAGGACAGATTAGTTAATGTCCAGCTAGCCTCCGATGATACGCCAGGAATACTGCTAAAAAGTATCTTTACGCAAAAGATCAAAAAGATGTGAACTACCCAGGCGCCTGTATGTAAGGATCAAAAATTGTCGAGCGATAAGTACGTCAAACGGTCAAAGGGCAAGCATGTTCGAGTACTACATACCAGGATAGTACACCCAGTCAGAGTTCAGGTTGGGTAACGCTGACTGGTCGAGTGTTTCATCGTAGGAAGCTGGTTTTTCGGCAGTAATGAAACTTCGAGAACGGTTTCTGGACATTATATTATTCTTGATGAACCCCCTTCACCAACATTGAGTGTTCGCTTTAGAATGTATGACGTTACACGAGTCCGATATGATTAATTTACGTAATAGGAAATTACTGGTAGCCGTCACAGTCACACTAGATTTCGACATTACCTGCATTACAGAAACAAAGATTTAAAAACATTTCCATTGCCGAATTTATTATTAGCCCAACAATTTCAGGAAAGAATTATGTCTCGTCTTTCTTGCTGGCCTTGGACAATATCAAATTCAATTTTATTGAAATAATTCATAAAGTAGTGTCAGCTGATTCGTGATACTTATTATGTAAATTCACACTTCTAACATCAACGTAATGAATGGTCTTTACGTCGCATCCTGGTAGGTGTATCTAATACACTAGAGCGTGAATCAGGAAGTTTCGTTCCGTCAGCATTCTGTCTAGTAACATAGCGTAAGAAATCTAAGGGATTAAACGTTACACAAATAGCATAGACGCGTCTCTTAGACTAACAAATCCGCGTGCAGTTTGAGCAACACAACACAAAAGTTTCTGTCATTAGTATTAGTATTAGTAGAGCTTAATTCCACTAATTGCGTTTAGCGACCTCGTTTTAAACACTGCCATTATCTTACCATCGTCTCCGCCCACGATCTTATTTCACTCAAGTCGGTTTAAACAAAAGGACACCCAATGGACACCTTCTTTACGACTTTACAGGAATTCGCATCGTCGTTAGTCGTTCAGACACGTGAATTAAATACCGCACTCTCGACTTCCGCGTTGTCTCTCTTGTATGGACGCCAAGCGGAGTCACTTGGTGAGTTTTCCAAACAAGCGAAATCCTTACTGGATGAAGCTCTCGAAGTAGAACGAACACCGAATATGAAATATCCAATTGGAGAATTTTTTAGCATTGCTGAAGAGGGTTACAATAAGGTAAGAGCGCGATACCATGGATTGAATTATCGGTAGGTTGAGTTGGTATCTCCAAGAGCGCATTTGGCAACAGAATGTTTGTGATGCAGGTGCAAGAGAATATAACAACACTCGAGGAAACTCTGATGGATTTCGGATACGAAAAAAGACCTTTAGAAGAAGAAGGAGGAGGAGAAGAACGATTAGTAGCTAATCGCAATTGCCTTGATCCCACGTATAAGGCTTCATGCCAAACAACCGGAACCGCCGACACCAACAGTGCAACCATCTTTAATTCCAACATTCCACTATCCCAACCCCAACCCCAACAGCAATCTCAATCACTACCACGATCTTCTCTTAATCCTTTTGACGTATCTTCCATCGATCTTATTCCTGCAACAAACCAAAAAACGCTTCGTGAATTGCTTACACCACCAATGAGAAAAGTATTTGCAGAAATAAATTTAAAGCAGCAAGAGAGTCCGACATTGGAGAGTTTGGGAATATCTAATCAAGCATTGGCTTTGATTAGGGATGGTATGATGGTAATTTTGCTACGAGAATGATATTAGGTGCAAATGCGAACAGAACGGCAGTGATTGATGTAATTACCTTTTTTTTTTTCTAGAACCGACGCCTATGCCTGAACGCGTATTAGATTGGAATGATATAACGTAATTTCGGATTAGTTTCCAATGGCATTAAATTTTTTCATTCCTAATAATATATATTTTTTTCAATCTTAATCAACTCTTCTCTTTATGCAGAAACTCTCCAAATTTCTGCTCCGTGCACACACCCACATTTGAGAGAGATCCTCCTCTTCAAACATCATCTCACCTTACTGATTCACTTACAAAAAGCGGTGAATCGCCTAGAAGACAGCTAGTTTATAAGGATGGAGATAAGTCAAAGTTGGAATATTTGGAGATACGAAAAATAGATGCAGAGGAGTTTAAAAAACTGGGATATTTTTGTCAGCAGACTAGTTTCGAGGTAAGTTGAAGATAATAGAATGATGGGTTAGAGTTTATTTTGACATGTTTTTTATTTTGCTTTTTGTAGCGTCTTAATAATGTTGTTATGGACATAAACGACATAATAAGAGGTATTGTCCTTTAGAACAAAAAATGCGTACCGATTTATATTAATTTAAACTCAATAATTATAAGATAAAATGAACAAAGCCCGATACGATAATGACACTATCTGGGACGAAATCACAGCGGAAGAACTTGAAACAGACATTGGAATTGGTAGATCTTAGTGCATGTTGCTGTTTTGTATTTCACTGTTATGATTATGCTTACATTCATTATCTTTACTTTCGTAGGCGTGCTAGAATGTCGTGAAAAATCAGCAGTTTTATTGGCCTTGATGCAATTAGGAAGAATCGAAGTACGTGGATCACCAAAACAAGCAAATAAACGATATCGTATACTGTATTGAGTGTTTCTGTTGATAAAAACGTCTCTAGCAAACTTGGTTGTGAACAGATAAATTAGTGTGAACGTTACAGGTCTCTCGGAAATTCGTTTCTCCCAACTCCGCTTTAGGTTAGGTTGAATCAATGAAACTGACTTGCATTCAATAAAGATTTTAGATACACATCTGCAGTTTCATCTTCTACAGTAACAATTCACATGATACAATTAAAGACAAGACTTATTTTGGGAGCCAGCAACTAAAAAGAGTCTGCGAATATACACACAACCATTTATGTCAAGATGTATATACCTGGTGAAGCTTAGCTTTTCTTGACTTGCAAAAACAGAACTCCAGTTATAGCTGATAGTAATAGTATATTAATATGCGAGATAAACTATTACTATATAGTCAGGCACATGACCAATTTACGGGGTTTGTTGCGTCACGGACTGTCCCACATTATCCATATCACTATAAATCTCCTCAATCTTCGATTTCCCTCACTTTACCCTAATACGTACACGTATTTGTCGACTTATGCTTGCACCTACAGTTCCGGCTCTTAAGTATTAACGAGAGTTTGGATGATTCCAGTGCAATAAAATGAGGAAGAATCTGTTATTAGAGGGATTTGACGTTATGTTGTTGGATCCTGTCAAGAGGTTCAGACAATTATTAGACAAGTGGAAAGAGAATGCTATTCACATGGGATTGGAAGTTAGATGGGAAGAGCGTAACAGGAATTGAGAATGATAAATTGATAATCCCTAGGTCCTGTTCATCTTAAGGAGAATTTTTAAGAGATGTGATCATGATATATAGACCGCAATATAGCCGTTCAAACATCGATGCATTCCCAGTCTGGCTCGACCGAACGTAGGTGTCTTAACGAGGGATTGAGGTTTTTCATCGTCAAAGACGCTGATATATCCTCGTGCTAGTATCCTTTGGCCCTGGTTATAAGAAATTCTCGTATCAATGAGAACGGTAAGAAGAGATAGACGTTATTGATGTTTGCTGCTTTGCTGAATAGATCAATTGTCTTTGGGATATGGTGTTGCTCATTCAACAGCCGTGGTCGTGACAGAACGAACCCATGGATGGTCTTCATATTTGCGTCAGAATAATAGCTAGATCTTAGTTGGTAGATTAACTATTCAATTCTGTATGTAGTCTCATGTTCAAGTGTTCTAAATACTCAATATATAATCGCGTATATTGTTAACAGGGGCATTATTGATTATAATAATAATTGAGGTCTTGTATCAAATTAGTTAAATTGAACTTCTACTTTGCTTTATCGTTGTTATAATTGGAAATTGTACATTCAAAGAGCTGTGGATGATGTTCATAGCTTAAAAACAAGAGTCCAAACAATGAAAGACGTATTCTTGTACATTTGCAAGAAAGCAATCTCTCCCTTAATGATCGTATTACTCAAAATGAGTCTTGACATAAGAGTATTTATAGATTAAAATACTGGAGAATATTACGGTCATCAAGTGGATAATATTTCACATCCTTAAAGCATCATGAAATTGTTTGAACTAGATTGATGAAGTTTGTCACATCAATTCCACCACCTCATATCACTATAGATAAAGTACGTCATTTGTAAACCCGCCCCGCCATTCGAAAGTGTAGGGAGTTAATAGCCGCCTGATTTTAAGCCCAGCCCAATCACCGGACTATAATGCAAATCTATTGATGCAAGCTTCCCCTAACAAACTGATGAGTTGTATTACTCGAGCTTTCTTTTTGAAATTCAGACGAACTGCTGCTTTATAGGAATTCGAACAGGTTTGTACTGCTGTAGTCGTTGTCCTCTGGATTGATTCAAATCAGGCAATCACATGAATGGCTAGATATGGGTAATCCACAGAAGTGCTAAAGCTTGTGAACCTTCGAGATCGATGTCAGGACCACGAAGGACACAATTTCTGTACGACAATGTGAACATGAAATAGCATTTTGTTCTCGATACTTACTTTTGCATATTAGAAATGGTGGAGCAAAAGCAAAAAGGTGAGGCGCAAAACGGCCACTCTCCCAACTCACCGACAGCAAATTGTAACAAGAGACGACCCAACAAGAAAAGAGGTAGAATTGCAAAGAGTGGTGAGGTAAGCTATACATACGACCGAAATCGATACGGTCGAACGAATTATTCAATGTCCCAACTATCTACAATCACTTGTATTTATTTGTCTTGGAAAATAGCTTCTTGTTGATGCAGGAGAAGCTCGCAAGAATAATGAGCTTTGCGATGCATGTGGGACTCCAGGAACATTGATCTGCTGTGATATATGTCCAAGAACATTCCATTTTCACTGTGTCTTTCCTGTGTTGAGCCCCAAGTCACCGCCGACAGGAGAGTGGTATTGTGATCAGTGTATCTATGATCGTCATTATGAACAGATTACGCGAAATCGAGGGCGAAACCAACGACAATTGCAGGTAAATGGTTCGCCCCCCTCTGGTTCACAAACAGGGCAACACTCAACACAGTCTCAGAAAAAGATCGCGAACATCAAGTCACTGAATACAAGAGAAGCATTATCGGTGAGCTGATCTCGATTCTGTAGAGTAAACTTTTCCATACAAGATATCATATTGATGACAACTTGCGTATCTTGAACTCTCTACGATTAGAAGATAAAAGTCAAACAACAACCACCGCTATTATCACAGCTAGAGCATTTGTTTACAAGTATCAATCCAAAACAATACCGTTTGCCAGCAGATATTGAAGAATATTTTGAAGGGGGTTAGTAGCCTATCGTAAAAGTGATTTGTCCTTCTTGTTTTGCTCTTCAGATTTCCCCCGCTTACATTCTATATTTATGCTACAGTGACTGCCGGTACAACTGGAGAATATGTCGATGCATCAAAACGAAAACCTGTAAAATTAGAGTATGTTTTGTATGTAATTAAGTTGCTTTCATACAAGGCGAAAAGTTATAACCCTTTATTTATAAATTCACAGTAAAAATAGCATGGAAATATTACCTGATTATTATCAAATCAAGGATGAGCAGACGGGAAAATACATTTACTGCCATGCTTGTGGCAAGACGGCGAAAAAACCCAAAAAGATTATTGCCTGTGACTATTGCGATCTCTGGTGGCATCTCGATTGTCTTGACCCACCAATGGTCGTGCCACCTCCAATCGATAGGCAGTGGATGTGTCCTTGTCATGCTGACCATTTGCTGGTATTTAAAAGATCACATGTATGGAGCCGTGTATTGACATTTTGGCCTACAATTACTGATCAATCAATTCCTCTCGATTGTTATTATTTGCAGCCGCGTAAACGCAAGGTGCGAGGTGCTCCAGTTTCGACATTCGGAGAATCACTGGGTTCGGATTGTGTAGGTCTCGAGGACGATGTAGTTGAATACGAAGACGTCTACGTGAATAGCAAGAAATATAAACTTCCAAAAAAGGGTGTTGTATTAAACTGGTTTGGACAAATGCGTCAGGAGGAAGAACGCAGACAAAGATCAGAGAGGCGTGCCGAAGAGGAGCGAGAGTACATAGTCAAAAAGATGGAAGCAGACTTTAAAGAACCGGATCCTAGTCAATATGGGCTATGGATATTAATGAAAGGGGCACTAACAGAAACAGGTAATATAAATGAGGAAGACAAGCCATGATACAAAAATAATTAAAATTAATATTATCAGGGTAAGTTGAATGTGTGTGCTGACCCATCATTTTATTAAAAAAGTATGTGAATCATGTCATTAAATAGTATACAGTTCCTATAATTGATAACATTAAAGAAAAAAAAATTACACAATTAAATATACAGGATAATCTATGCAAGGAACCCTTTAGAATAAGACACGCGAATTTGGACTTCACCCGCATTCACATGTACGAGACGTTTAGCTGGTCGCTTTGCCCCTTTTCTTGTTGGTCTTGGCTTTCCAGATCTCATCTCTGTACTCGGTGAATCCGCGAATGATAAAGTTTCCTTTTGTACTATTGCCTCGTTCGTAGTAGGTGGTTGATATTCCTCAGTAGTCACCGTGCCTGGAATGGCGCCCGGAATAGCACCCGGAATGGCGCCCGGAACAGCGCCTGGTGGCCCATGTGATTTTACAGACTTGGTCAATGTCTTTTTTATTGTCCATACTCCGTTTTTTCCCGTATATTTTTCTAATGGAATGTATGTCTCTCCCAAAATATCATCTTTACCAATGAGTTTGGATTTGTAAAGTCGCAGTTGTAAACTAGCATGAGCCGGATCTCTTACATAGAACACATACTCTGAACCAAAGTTGATTATTCCCTTATTACATGACGTGGAGAGCACGCGAAAGCCTTGTCGATTACGATCTTTCATGTCAGAAAATGTTAGTTGCATGTAAGTCTTGCCCCCAGCCTTGTTCAAATTAACTGAATCGACTTGCACGCGTACAAGCCCAACAAAATATGACTTTCCAAAGTACACTATCGGATACCACCATTTTTTCTTGGGCGCATCACGAGTAAGAAGCCCAACGCCCAAATGACGAGAGGAAAATAACCGCATAAAATAAACACCTTCTTTTCCTGGATCATATGTGGATGGAATCAGTATATATCGTCCACATTTGAGTTCCAGACGACCAGTTACTTCGCGGGCATTAATATACGTCACTTGGCCGGTGACATCGTATGTTGGTTCATGTATTCGATATTTTCTGTTCTCTTCAACTTTCAAGCACACATATCCTATCGTTAAATATTGAAATGCCTCAAGTCGTTCCATGCGTTGATCATCCTGCATTAGAGCCACTATTACAACTGTCGGTTTTTTAACCGTAATCACGTATTGAGAATTCTTGTAGAACGTTTCTACGTTGTTAATACAGCCTCCCAGAGTATCTGTTTCTTCAGACCATTCACCTCGAAACATTGTGCTGTGCCATCGTTTCTTGAATGAGAACAATGAAGTATTAAGATGTCGACAGATCACAAGTGTTGAAAAATTATAGATAAAGTCTTCGAAAGCCTGTGTGAAAAAAATAAAGTTAGCTAATCCGAAATATTAAAAAAAAAAAATCGACGCAAACATTCAATGTACCATCCAAAAATCTCCACGTTGAGTCACTTCGCGTTTAAGCTTATTACGTGTATGAGAATTCACCGTCTCCCATATAGGAGACCTGTTTGACCAAGATCCATTCCATTCTATTTCACCCCACGGATTACGAAGCTTCACTAACAATGCTTCTTTGTTTCTAAACCATGAGACTGTGACCTTTCGTAATCCCGTTATACAGTAAGCATGTCCAATGACCAGCCCATTTGGTAATCTTTCTTCCGGTCTATCGCCTTCGTCTACATTTATTGAACAGCTCATAAGCCCTCCATTCTTACAAGCAATACGCATATAGATGCCAAAGTCCTCATCACTCATTTTGGACAATATCCCCCCTTCCTCGCGGCTGATATCCATAATTTCCGGAACAGTTCCGGTTAAATCAACCAGCGCATCCGACGCTGATCCAGTCTCAAGAGCTTCGTAGCATCCACATAATTTCGCATAAGCCTTTTCCAATAATGAACGCCACATCTCGTCGGGGTTTTTTGAGCGTGAATATATCAATCGGCCATTTACAGTTGGAAGGTAATCATCGACTACAACTTCAATCCATTGACCATAACGATAGAATCTGAAGCGAAAGACACCTGTACCGAATCAAATGTCTTAAGAAATTGTACGTTTATATAAGAAAATTGTATACAATACAGACTCTTTAGTCGGATAGTTATTTACCTGGATGTCTTCCGGTATCTCTCCAGTGATAGACGCCCAATTTCTTACCAGGTTCTTCACTATGAATCCAATCTTGCTTTTCCCATCGTGGAATAATCCTCTGCAAGAGATTTGGGTGAGCGGCTAATATGAATTAATTGAACGTCGTGTTGAGTATTTGATAGACGAATACAAGTCAATCAATTTTGGAAACCATTCGTATGTAATGTATCAAACTAACCCAAGACTCCTAATGCCTCAGCAAGCCAACAATTTCCTACTGCACTATAATACAGAATTAACACTAAGATGCGGGCTCGATATATAAAAGCATTTGCGAAAGAACGAGACAAATAAAATAGTTTACCCTCGAGCAATATCTGGGTTCAATTGATCGTTTTCAAAAATGACTAAGCGGGGGTTCGAAGTAAGTTCCTGCGATTTTATAGATTAGTATTTCGCGTTACAAATTCAAGCGCAAATACCATGTTTCTCGGGATTTACCTTGCACCGTTTCCATACAATCCTTCCTTCTACTGGTGGCTTTATCCGCCATAATGATGAATCAGCATGCGGAAAGGTTTCGTCACGGAAATTTACACCGTTTCTAGCACATTGCATAAAAATCTTTTTATAATCTTGGTCGTTGAATTTGCTATATTTCGGAGACATTTCGAACTGAATGCGAATGACTAGCTCGGACCGACATAAAGTGACGAGTAGCTAAAGAGGTTTGCTTCTATGCGTTCATGATTTAACGACTTAATATAAATGGTTAAGGGGTCAAAATAGGATTTTAGAACTCTTCTTCTTTGATCGACGCTTGTGTCCATAAGCGTGCTTTGTGATTGGCTGAAGACATTTTTACCAAAAAGACTTAGCTTGCAGTACAGAAATATTAATAATTTTGTTCTCTACCGATACTTTGCTAGCGACTAATAATAATAAGGCATGTTACGGAAATAATTATTTCGTTATAAAATCATGGCGACTAATAAGCAGGGCATGAGAAGTATTCG
>CAJVPI010001202.1:0-15294 GCA_910592345.1 Paraglomus brasilianum
TTCATCACTCCAGATGACTTTTTTCCATTGCTCATCTGTCCATTCTTGGTGTCTTTTGCACCATTCCAATCGGTCTCGACGGTTTTTGACTGAAATGTGTGGTTTTCTGACAGCAACTCGACTATGATAACCTGTTTCATACAATGCTCTTCTAACTGTTAAAAGACTGGCAACAGTTCCAGATGACTGGACAAAGTCATTGTGGGCCTGTTTTGCAGATTGTTGACGATTAGACTGAACAATCCTTACAAGATGCTGCTTGTCCCTATCAGTGAGTAATGGTGGTCTGCCACTACGTGGACGGGATGTTCCACCACCAGTCTCACAATACCTTTCTATTGTGTCATGTATTGTACTTTTGGCATAGCCAGTTTTGGCTTCAATTTCCCGTTCAGAATGGTCAAACAGCCATGCTCCAATAATAATTCCGCGCTCAAATTCAGTTAATTCTGTCATAATTACTAATAAACACAAGGAATTTTCGCAAAATGGTATGGTAATAAGAAGACCGAGTCCAAACTCTTCCTCTTGTATTTGAAATGCTGCTTATGTTGCGAATGTACATGCATGTGATTACGTTCCAACTAACGATCTGCAAAATGCTCTTGAAAAATATGATAAAAATTATTTTATGTAATAATACCCGACCATTTAATATTTATTTAAAACTACAAGTAAATTGCTACAAGACTCAATTGAGATCTTGTTTATAGCGCAAACGGTTGGGCAGTTATTAAATTTTGAATATTTTTATCGTAACACTCAATTATTTCGTTTTCGGTTAGATAAATTTAGGCATAAGTAAACTCAAAATCTTACATATTAATATGCAACAAAATTTTGTAGGAATATAGCTTAGAAGATGCGCAAATAATGTTTAAAATTTTATTGCGTTTGGATGGTTGACTATAGTGTTATGCGCGATCGACGAAAAATTTAAGGGGTGGTCGGAGACTTTTGAGTAGGCACTGTATGTAACCCACAATGATTTTGGTACCGTTTTGAAGCTAATTGACTGTATTTTTGAAAAAAAATGGTGTGGAATTTAAATTAGTTACTGTAATGAAGAAGTAGTTCGATGAAGTGACGGTACTTATGTTACACATATGACTTCATATGTGTAACATAATTTCGTCGTAACAATTCGGATTATTATCACGGTTATTTAGGTTAATTTTTAGGTAAGTATGATTTTTTGATTTATGACCAATAATAAACATGCAGATCACGGTAAAAGCGACGGATAAATGCTCGGTTATCTCGAACTACAGCTTTGAAACGATAACAGGACTGAGTATATCATAATTTTTTCTGAAAAATACAGTACAACCAATTAGCTTCAAAATAGTACCAAAATCATTGTGGGTTACATAGTACGTATGGACGATATAGAGATTTTCGAAATAAAGGGGTTTCATATTAACATGCTTCACTAATCTTGTACTTATAATTTTGTCAGGGGTGTACATTTTCAACCGGGCCTTTGGGGGTGACGGCACACGCCGACCTTTTTGTATGGTTTCGAACGAATTTTGAGTGTCAGGCGCAGAGAATGTTTCGATTTTTGAGTGTCAGCACAAACGCCATTATAATTAGCTAACTTAGAATATGATTTCTTCATAGAAATTACGATTTTTTTTTTTAGCTTCGTTTCGACTTTTGAGTGTCGCTAAAGGTATATAAGCGACCCTTATCCATATATATGTTGTAAATATTGTTCATGTTGTTATAAAATATTGTTCAGGTTATTAGAGCACTCCACGACGGAATAATTATTTCGTTATAATCGGCGATTGATAAGCAGGGCACGAGAATTATTCTCTGAATTGACACTTTGCATGTAAATTCTTCGCGATTAATAAGACAAGTAGCAGAATAACATCTTGACGACTAATAAGGGAAGCGTGAGAAGTGTTCAGTTTAGAAAGATTGCGATTATAAGACCTTATGTTTAATACAAAAAAGGCGTTCGTAATATTAGTAAAAGCGATGTATAACACCGAGAGTATAATATACTTGTTAGAAGATTGATACTATTCTCATCAAGGCTTTATTTAGTATTACCATAGACCACTGAATATGTAGACCTGGGTACAAATCAGCGTTCATAGTAGCAATACATAAGAAATTTATTATTGTTGTTAGGTATTAAAAATTACGATTTTGAATGCTTATTGCCCGCTTCCGTTGTAATATAATAGACACGTAGATCCGGACTCTTAGCTTCATCACTTTATCACCAATCAATTTCTCTTCCAACTAAATCCAGAAATGATTCGATATCACATCCGCCGTCAAAGTCCAGTTCAACAAATCTACGTGCAATAGTCTCCAGTTTAACATATTCTTGACCATTACGGTTGCTGAAACATGAATATGGCACTGATTCATAACGTGCAAAGAGCTGGGATAGATGAGAGGCTATTTTATGTGAGAGATTGATCGTGTGCTATTATAAAGCGGGCTACGTATTAATATCTACCTCTGGCGACAATAGCTGCTGGAATTCCTGCCATATGCGCGCAAAAGGAACCCCAAGATGTCATACTGCGTCCTGGGACGAGTCTTCCTAAGATGTTAATTGATACAGATAATTAAATTTATGATCATATATTTATATACCTACCGATAGAGGAAAGTTAATTCTTCGGACTTTTCGTCACGAACAATCTCCATTGCGTTCATCATAATCGGGAGATTCGTATCTAACAAATTGTTCTCGAAAATTTCTTTGATAGATGATATAAGTAACATCACGAACAATCATGCATGAGAACAAATATTTATGTTACCATGAAAATGTGTTGCGACCACGACTTTAGGGCATCCTTGGCCACGCTTCAATAAATTCTCGATCACTCCGCAGAACAAACCTGCTCCATCTACGGTGCTTTAGTTCAAGATTAAGTTTGACAAACAGTTCTGATACATTAGATATACCTGTTGATCCAGTTCCTTTTCCAAATTCATCAAATATCAAAAGAGATCGCTCAGTTGAGTTTCTGATCGCAATTGAGATCTGTTGAAGATCTATGACAAATGCGGACTGAATCTACTCAACGTGAAAGTTATGTTAGAGAGTTATTTACAGGCAAACGAACGATATACCGCATACTTTGGAGACGGTTTCTATTGTTTGCACTCTGGTAAATATCTTATCAGTTAGGCCAATAGTCGCCAATTGAGCTGGAACAAAGCTGGATTGCACGAGTAGCAATTACTTGACGAGGGAAGATTGTTACGTGTAGACGATAAATTTAGATTCGTCTATCATTTCACTTTACCTGCCAATATGTGCCATATAAACAATCAAAGCTATCTGCTTTAGATAGACACTTTTCCCTGAGCAGTTGGCCCCACTCAACAGCATAATGCTTCTGTCAGCGCTCTCTTCCCGATTTTCAGAGTCAAAATCACCGCGTACACCCATACCACCAACAAGCGACGTATCATTGGCTACAAAGACGTCCACATACAATTCTTGAAGTGGATGTCTTAATGAGATGTGGTTAGCAAACATCGAGTTCGTAGTATTATTACAATATCAAACACAATAATACCTCCCGCGTTTAACATGGATTATGTTCTCTTCGGTCATTGTTGGTGAAGAGTATTTGTACTTGCGTGCTGCAGTGGTGAGGGACAATAGGCTACATAATACAGACAAAATCAACACCTAACGAGATAAGAAAAAATAGGCTTCAATCTGGCTTACTGACCAGTCTAGTTCTGCACACACTTCTGTGCATCGGGTAAGTAATAATGAGTATTCTCTGACGTTTTCGTAAAGCTTTTGGATTATTTCTATTTCACGATCTTATTAACTGTCAATTTTGGTCTATATTGACGGATACTTATATGATAATAATATGCAATATACCAACAACGAGCCCGTGAATATCGCCCAGATATTCATCTAGTTCTAATATGTATCGAATAAATTTGTTAATATTTTGAATAAAAGAAGACACAACGTTCAATTACCTCTCATGCGATTATTCTTGTAGTATACTGTAGACACTGTACTAAACTGTATATAAAACGAGAGTAATATAAAGTTAATTCAATTGCCCCATTGCCTGTTGTTTATACGTATGCCTGATACCTGGTAGGATAATCCATCAACAACGAAGTCCTTTTCATACTTCCATTCGGATTTCATTGGCACAGCAATTAGATATCCAAGCTGAGGAAAGTATACAACATTCAAGGTTGATGCAAACTGTGGCGGAATAGCAGCGCTGATGTCTGTAGCCACTTCCGACTGTGCAATTAGTAGAAATTAATAACCGATGGTGTAGCAAATGGAAAGCATGAATTAATATTAAAGTGCAAACCAAGAAATCATCAAGACCATCGTAGGTCTTTTTCATGTAGTCGAGCTCCTAATTATGTGAAATAAAATTATTCGTAGAAATTACGTTTAGTGTAAGCATCCAGAACACTTACTATTACCTCATCAACACGGAGTTTAACAAGTATTCGGCCCTCCTTCGCACTTCCATCAAAATCGATCTTCGGTCGTCGGCAAATTATTCCGTATTAGTTTTAATCCGTTTAATGGTTCAGCATGCCACCACGCTCAACTCACCACGTTGTTGATGATGGTCCCCACATCCTTAAGCTCCTGTGGTTTGAACTCTTCCTTAATTCTTTCTATAATTTCTACCTTTCCTTCACCTCTCCATTGAATTTCCTTGACTAGTTCTCTAATCCTCAAGCAATAATAACTAAATTTCATCAGAACTTGCCACATGTTAACATCCAATTTTCCTTTCATCTTCTCAAGTATCTTAGGGGCATTTTTTACATGTCTCAGGCAGTGAGGTAATTGCTCAGCTATATCGAAATTGGCCGGGCCTAGGAAACATTCAATGGCACGATGTCTAGAAGAGATGACGGAAAGAGAGAGAGTAGGACGAAGGAACCATTGTCTAAGGAGATGTTTGCCTAAGGCTGTGCGTGTAAAATTCAACAAAGAGAAGAGTGAGTTTGATTCCTTTGCATAATTATGAAGATGAACGTTCGGATGTGATTCTGATGAGAATATTTGAAGTGATTGAAGCGCGTCTTGGCTTATCTGCAGGATGTTCTTCCTAATAGCGATCGTAAAAACAGACATCATAATAAATTGACATTGGATAATATTAGGCTAGGCAGGCAAATATTGCAATACCATCGCTTGCAGTACTAACAATGAGAATTGCTCAATTCCCAATACTTCTAATGTCAAATCATTCTCGTTTTCTTCGACTTCTTCCAAACGCAATCGTTTGGCACAACTCAGAACTACTCCGGCACAACACACACTTTCTTCGCTCTCCATGTCTATTGCGCTTGACAGCTTTAAAAACACATCTTTCCTGTTATCAGCGGTGTCACTTGTCTGCAGACGTTTCCCATTTTTCAGCCCAATATTGAGTAGCTTATTTTTGGCTGATGAGTAATTAAACTCAATGTTCGGTCTTATTTCTATAGACAAATTTGGTGACACGGCAGAATACGAATGAGACAAACGCGACAGAGCGGAAGTGAATGTGTCATCCGCAATGGAGCTAGCGAGAATTACAGATGGGTTAACTTGAGACAGAAGAAGAGAAAGAAGATCAAATGGAGGATGTTCCTGCTGATCTTCCATCAGATACAATTTCAAGTTAGTTGGATTATAATATGAGCATCCCAGCGTATTTCTTCTGTAACTTAATGCCATAATTATCTGAAATGCAAAAATATAAATAAAGAGCAGAAAACGCTTTGCAAAATATGAATTTCCGTCATTACTGACTTTATCACATTCTACGTCTTCTCTATCAACTTTGTTGCCTATTAACTCTTCGCTATGACTGTTATCCTTGGTGAGATTCGACGTAGTGCTTTCCTGACTATGTACGCGTTGTAATGTTTGGAAGCAATCTGAAAATGGATCTTCGTGTTGAGATAAACTGAAGGGCGAGTTTTGTGGCGTTTGTCTTGGAATAGACTGTGGCCTGCGTTCCGGAGTAGTAGACAGTGTTGTATATTGTTGACTGAAGATAGTAGAGACCATTATTATTAGAATTAGGTGATGATGGATCTGCACGATACTTGGTCTAGAGTACGCGTCAACAGGAACAATTTAAACAATGCAAATTTAATTGAAACAGTTTCCTACTCCGAATTCTGAATTGTGTTATCGTGAATATTGCGCGCAGTAAAGTCTTAAAAGAATTTTCGAACGCATTTGTTATAAAAAATGAGCATTCTTTTCATTAATGCGAGCAATCAGTGTTTATACTTCGTACGCACCATTGCCTAATCTGCAAGCGAAAGATGAATGTGTTTGTACAGATGTGTTCGAAATAGTCTTTTTGCAGTCGGTTCGTTATAATTATTTCTTTCCTTTTTATTACGTTTCGTGTCCACGTTTTTACCACCTGTTTGTCACCTACGATAAAATTGATTATATACTGTAGGGAAATTCTAATGTTGGGAATTGTCGTTCAGTGCTCGCATTGTTAAACTGATGTGGATGTGAAGGCGTCTCCAAACGCAAGAAGCCAGTTGAACTTTGCACTATGTATTGTTAGATATAAATATCGACAACGAACATCGACATTAAATATATAAAATGTATTTACCAAATTCATCTCACTCATCATACATAGGAACAAGAAGGTAGTAAAATATAAGCCGTAGGATCGCACTTTCAGAATACATAAATCGATAAATTTACTCTTAGTATTAGTATTAGAAACCATTAATAATATATTCTATGTCGTAAGCGCTAATAAATAGAAAGCTGTACGAGGCTTGCAAGAGCGCAAGTTGACAAAATTGAGTCGATTAAAGCAGTTATGGAGAGAGGTGAATAGGTATGTAACTCAATGATCTGTGTGCTGGAGCTAAACATAGTTACGATTTCCTGGAAGCGTCGCTTTCAACTACTGTTTGATTTGCTCATGTGATTTTATGTGCTGATATTAATGAATAGAGAGTCACTGCTGCTGGAACCCCGATAATCTTCCCCCACAAGACTGTATTAGATGAGTGACATAATCAATTGGAGAATTTTACTCGTGAATATCGTTTTTGGCTAAACAGGCAAAAGGCACATCTGCCACTGACAAGTTTTTAGTGGTAAAAGGAGATAATTTATTGCTTGATTGAAGCATTTGAGCACGGACAGCAAGGCATGATGAGAATGCTCTGAATAGGCCAAATAGGTGGAAATTTTACAAAAAATAGGTTCCATGCTTTATCATGATAATACTGCGCCACATGTTTCAAACCGGTCACTAAAGCATTTAAAGAAAAAAAAGTTGATATTTTCCATTACCCATGTTTACGGCCATATGACATCTGTGATTTTTTCTATTTCCTAGGATCAAGAAAGAGTTTGAAAATAAACCGCATAATAAGGTTGAAATTTTGCGTTGGCTGTTTAGCCAATTACTTCCGATATAGCAAAGACTACCATAGATCCTTTGACGATCGGGTGTAGGAGGCTACAACTTTGCATGATAGAGATGGTGACTATTTTCGATGTTGTGACATGAATTTTCTAAATGAAGTTGTTTTTTTCGCATTACTTTTTCAGCGGGACCCGTTCATTTCCCCGACAACTGTCGGGGAAGTGAGTGTCGGGAAATGGGCTATCGGGGAAATGAACCAGACACAGACCCATACCAAAATTTTCAGGAGTATCTATAGATAAAGAAAGAATTATTGTAATCATGAAATTAAAGAGTTTTTAAGAGTGCTAGAAAATTCTAACGAAAAACATGGGTGCAATTTTTTCTCTTTAAAATGTGCGGTTAATTAGAAATTATTATAAAAAGGTTAGCTACCCGGTGTGATTTTAATTAAGTTGAGTCCAAAATGTATAGTTCCAGAATATTATAGTTCGAAAAGTTCTCTTTATTATTGTATTTTATAAATCAAATCCGATCGTCGAATTGTCCAAATTGATTTTTCTCGCGGCGAACGATTAGTAACTTACTCGACTAGTATGTTTGAAGTAATTGTTCCAGTGAGTGATGAGCGAAGATAGGTTATTGGATATGCGGCACGATACAATCTATACGGTTGGAACGACGGAACACACGCGGTTCATGGTGAAACATGTTCCGTTTATTATCATTAAAGAAGCAACTCGAATACAGACTTAGCCATTGCAACCTCCAAGTATGGGTGAACGTCGTACTTACGGCGACGATTCATGTCAATGGCAGAGAGTACTATGAAACTAAGATTTAATATCGAAGTGAAATTGATGCACCTGAGAATTATGCTACGCAGAGTATGAGTTATTCACCACTCGGCCCGGTTATACCTTCCCTTTACTACCTTTCTCTGAAGAATGGATATTCGTCTAGACATTGATTAATATCGTATGATAGGAGTATTAAGTATGAGACGAGCATGTTCACTGAATAATCACGGAGCACGTAATTAAGATTACACTCATTATGCGCCAATACATGATTACCATTATCATGAAGTGGTAACGAGAACCCTCGTAATCCGCTTACTACGTTCACATACCAGCAGGCACGACGATTAAGTCGTTAATTGATTTCCAAGTTCGTAGTTGATATAATTTAGTTTTATATGTTATCCGATTCGCATTTTAATATGTTATGTCTCAACTGTAATTCTTCATTCTGCAAAAGTAAAATTTTGTTGCCTTTGCAAGATTTCCTGCTAATGAATTACCAGAAAGTGTGTGGTATATATATACAGTTTATAGTTCATATATTCGATTATTCATGATTTTGATTGGTCTAAATTCTGGTAGTTGCGCCATATTATTACGTATCCTACTTGTCAGGTGATATCTACTATTTATAATACCATTTCAACAGTTTTTGTATGTTCTGCACACCGTTCTTTCGTTGTGACTCTATAAGCAAAAATTCACTATTAAAAACTTCGTAAGTTTTGTCAACGCACTAAAATAGTCACTTCGTGCGGTCATTCATTGAAGTAGCCACATAATAATTATTATGCTTTCCCTTGTTTATGATAACAAGTCTTCCCATCATCCCAGGTGGTCCTTCGACGTGGAAAATGGAGAATAACGCCTCTAACGCACAAGAGTTTTGCATTAATGGCTGCGGATTTTATGGGTGAGTACATACATTGTAGGTGGCGCTTTAATCCTTTCAAATTACGCTGGCATACGACCTTCCGAAGAGCATTTTGTTATATGCAGATCTTGTCTCCGAGCGAGTATTCAAGGATTTTCTACTGGCTTATCCTTCACAATAACATGTTCCTTATTTGATGAATGTTGAGCCGAATTGGTATTCAGTTTACGTAAAATTCTAACAATTTGATGTAAAAAACTGTTGGTTTTTGTCAAATTAGGAATCGTATCTATAACTATATGTGCTCAAAGTGCTTTAAAGAGTCAAACGGAAAGAATATGCAAAAAGGTATTTACGATTTCAATAGAACAACCTCGATTAGTTTTAGAGCTGCTTTTGTGGTGCTAACATCTTTACGGCCAGATAACTTATTGACTTGTTCATGGTAATTTCGATGTGGATAAAGCCGAGAACGTAGTCGAACCGACTATATCTGAGACATCAACAAATGAACCATCTGATTCCATAAATACGACTGATACCCAGGCAGTTTCAGGAAAAGCGGTCGAGACAGAAAGGACAGTATTATTTCGTCCACCTGGGAGTGTTTCGGCCGCACAGCCCATAGTTCAAGATTCGCCACCTCCCCGACCAGTTCAAACCAATAAAGCTCGTTGTTTCTTGTGCCGAGCGAAAATTCCACTTGCCAAACAGACTGTCAATAAATGCCGTTGTGGTAATGATGTCTTTCAATTAAATCATTATTGTTTCAAATTACATCCCAACTGATTTAATTCCGATTTTTGCAGAGTATATTTATTGCGACTTACATAAAGTTCCCGATAAGCACGACTGCGATTTTGACTTCGCTAAAATGGGAAAGGATATTCTGGCCAAGAATAACCCCAAGTTGAATGATGTTCACAAAGGAGGGCGCTCATTTAATAGAATCGATTAAAGGATTATTCCTTGAACATTGTGTGCTCGAGTTTGTTGAACACATTTTTTAGCAATTTTTGTTTAAACTTCGCGGTGTTCGAATATTTGTTGTCGTCTTTATATTTATTATTATTACTACTATTATTACATTATCACTTCATTATTAGAGACATTAATTGACACCCGTAACCGGAAATTTGTGCTCGAGCCATATGTTTTTTAGCAAGGACGTAGTGATTTTCCCCTTTGATCCAATTTAGAAGATTATCACAAATAAGACAACTTAGTGCTGATTTACAAACCTTTTGCATCAATGTGATTGTTATTTGAGTTGAGAACTCAAACACTCTGTTATTCAGATTGAAGAGTGGCCTAGACGTGTTTTTTTTATAACACACAACCACTTTACACCAAGGGCGATGGGTAGGACTCGTCATGAGAAGATTAAACGAATACTTCCCTACACTTCGGATCCTGGGAATTTCTGATCAATTAGTAAAACATTTTGGTTAAAATATGGCCATGCTTATGTGATAATATCGATTGCATATAATGGTAGTTATGTAGATCAAGGATATCGTTTAGCAACTTTGGTAAGTGTGTTTTGCTCATCTAATTTTGTATGCCGTTATTTACGCGGATTAAGGTCATTACCAGTTGATTAGAATGCGATATCATAGACTTTCTGCACTCAATCGCGACTGGACAGAGCAGAACGCCAATGCTAGAATAATCAGCTTTATCTTCAATCGTAATTTCATTATAAGATATGACTGATCCATTATGTTTGGAATTTGCTTTCTTTACAAATTTATGATGTAAGCATTTTGAAATTGCATAAATCCATTAATAGACTTATAAGTTGAATAACGCGTCATCGCATAATAATTAGATGCTGCTCTACAAGGAAATTGAGATAACTTGTTTGTGTTGGTAAAATGCAAGCGACTAGCTAATTTGCTTGACATTTTTATACAAGACTTGATTGGTAGACCCCATTAGACTTCGGCAGAATTGTTTACAGTTATCGCAATGTATTTATTAATTGCCATTTTAACAAGCGACTATCTCAGCTGAGCCATTTAAAAGGCATGTTCTTCTGATTTAGGAAGAGCGTAAATGTCACACGTAGTCTGACAGACTTTTGCTTTGGAATTATTAGTAAGCCAAGTTTGAATATGTCGGTTTTATTATTATGTAGGTACGGACACCTAACTCAATGAGTAAATGCTTTCCCTGCAGATTTGTGTATCACAAATCCTGATTGCCTGTAAAATTTCAAACATCTCTAAAAATATCAAAACGGTATCGAATCTCCCGCGTTTATAATAGATTTGCATAATCTTTATCATTATACCGCACGATTATTTGCATCCTGTAGTAGCAATCACACGGCAATTTGCTCTATATAAATGCATTCTGATGGTGCAGAGGAACAAAAAAAAAAGAATCATAAAATTTGGTTAGGAGTGTGTCGAGATATGAAGTTTTAAATTTCTATAGCCAAAACCGCGCATGGGTCTGATATAAATACTGTATATCTCGAAAAATTTTCTGGAGACATTCGATCGAGCTGAAATTTTACAGTGGGTTTATGATACACTATCTTCAGAGAAATTTTCAACGCATTTACTCATTCCTGTCCCGAATAGATTGTTTGTTTACTTTTTGAACAGTACCGTGTGTGCAGTACCCTTCAAAGAATAGTAAGTAACGCAAAATTCACTATGTATTTTGTAAATGAAAATCCCTAACACAACTGTGCATTAAACTAGCTAATAGTGTTTATATATGTTTCTGCAATTCTTATTAATTTTCCTTGGTATATAAGTTGTCTTTTGTTATAACGCAAAAACTTATAATAATTACAGTATATACGTAACGCAATACCGTGAATAAAGGGCCTTCGTTGTCAAAATTCTCCCTTTCCAGGCAAGATTAAAAGCCTCCCCGTATGTATTTTGCCATATTATACAAATGTGAGCTGGGGGGGGGGGTTTATTCACGAGAGTTTACGATAATATCACTTGTGATAGCAAGATCAAGTGATTCGAAACGTGAATTTCGGAGATTTGTCTCCTAAATCCATTTATGGTAACTTTTATTGACGCGTTGTTGATAAAAGAATGATTCTTTAGAATTATCCCTTAAACTGTATTACAGGCAAATTTGCCTGTGATTTGGATTCACTAACAAGATTGCTTTATATCGCCTGAAGCTAATAAGTAAACAACTCCAACACATATAGTTCTTCAGAAACCTCGGAATCACAGCTATTGGTACGCAAGATTACAAGGCCGTAAGTTACATGAGTCGGTCAATATCGTCTTGTTTGTCTGCAGATCGGTTGTCGATCCTTAACCCTAAGTACGTAGATTTCGACGGAGATAATAAACGTTATAATACCCATACTAATACATTTAACATTGCAAACTGTTATTGTAGATATTCTTATTAAAAAATGTTTCATTCCACTAGCTTTAGACTCACTATACTTAGTTACTTTAGAGAAATCAGCACGATGAAGAGACACTCTCGGTGAGGAGGATACTTGTAGAATATGAACGTGAACTATAGTGAGAAATAAGCTCTGAAGATAGACAAAAAAGTAGAAGCAATGTAAGAGTTCAAGAAAGAAGGAGGAGTATGGGGAGAGGAAAGTGGGAGAGGATGTATGAGTTTAAGGGATGTGTGTGTCTGTCTTCAAATGGCCATTACTCTTCAATGGCTCATTTGTTTATGACTCTTTAGATTGACAATAAAGTAAAGAAAAAATTTGGTCCAAGAATATGGTACCCTATCATATCTTCAATAAAACAGAATTTGCAAAAATTTAGAAATTTTACATAACTTTTTTTAAAAATATTTCTTTAAATGCACATTATTTTCAACCACACATTCTTTAACAGTGTATTTTAGCTCGTGTAAATCTCCTGGACAATGTACATAACTTTTCCTAATGGTCAAAGTGCAAACAACATAGTAATAATACTCTCAAAAATGCGTTACAAAAGAAAG
This sequence comes from Paraglomus brasilianum, assembly GCA_910592345.1. Taxonomy (NCBI): domain Eukaryota; kingdom Fungi; phylum Glomeromycota; class Glomeromycetes; order Paraglomerales; family Paraglomeraceae; genus Paraglomus; species Paraglomus brasilianum. Next base: position 13,026 of record CAJVPI010001202.1, read on the forward strand.
GGTCTAATTTGCCCAAATTGGCCTACAGATTAAGAGATACGGTCAGTCTGAATAAGTCGGCCAAAACCTTTTTTGCCATTTTTTTTCTTTTCACTATTTAAAATTCTCGATAAGTCGGCCAACAGCTCCAGTCGGGTCTTGGTTGAACAAAAGTTTCGTTTTGGACATCCGTTTTTGGTAATAATAAATCGGTAGACCCCAAATTTAGATTGCGTTTTCGATATATCCGCAATAAAGTCACATTTTCACTGATACCCTGAAGTTTATCCTTACCTAATCATGACGTGTCAGATGTATAGGCATGGTTTATCTTTGATATCCTAAATCTCTTCATCCTCTTTCTATGAACATTAGACATAGCTTTTTTTGCAAACCGCCCCAATACCGTATTCCTAAAGTCTTTGCTAGAAATACAATGCATTCGGAAAGTGCGCTGTGTTATTTGAAATTTAACCCGAGAATAATTTGCAGAAGATACGTGAATATGAATAGACTAACTGAACGTCGATGCCATTCTTTAAATTGTTTGGTAATTGTAATTCATACAACTTGTCCACTCTATTTTGACCTTTTTTTGTAAGCTCAAGAATATCGTCGACTCTATTTGTGGGATTTTCTTATAATATCCACTGAACATAGCCTCTCCCACAAAGAAAAAACCCGGGACAGTCCTAACGCGCAAGCTTTACCGGTGCTAGAGGCCATACAAAAACATCCGGTTAGAGAAAGAAAACCTACAAAACGATTATCGGATTGCCCATCCACACCGCTTGATAGAGCCCTCCACCTGAAGTTTCCCATTCAATATAATCTGTGGCTCCCTCAACGCGAACGTAATTCAATAAATCTCTCACGGATTAATGAATTAACGTATAAACGACTTTGGTCAATCGTGTATTTCTCAAAAGAGGATGGTTTGCAATATACCCGGCTGCGCAACCAAAAGGAACCGAAACAGTATTGTTATTGTTGTAAATAATTTGACATTCTTAACAAGCAAAACGATGAAGTAAAGTCGAAATTTAAAATAAATTAATCTTAATCGAACGCGGAAAAACGCAAACTAAAACTATATTGTATTGTATAATTACTAATTCGCATTACGGGTCACGACAAGATCAACTTCTACTATCATCACAATAATATTATACGAAATTATGTTTTATGCTTTATCGTTATCTACAATCCCGGGAAAAATAATAGCGGTGCTTATTAAATGCAATTTCCACAAAGTATTTACATATAAGTTAAACTTTTGGCAGTAATTAATGTTGTTCACGATAAAAATTCTACTTGTAATAAAGAGATGATAAATTTCACAAAAATTTTCGGCATATTTATACAAGAAAAGCAGTCTTGGTTTTGGTCAAAGGCATTTCATAATAAAAATATTGACCCAATAGCTAGAAAAGTTGCTAATAAGGTAGAATTTGTTATTGTAAATAGTTTTACTTAGTACTGGAAGATTAAATTTTTTAGTAAAAAGATGTCTGACATATGGCCTACAATTTATCAAGGTATAACTTGTTCACTTGCTAAATTTAAAATTTTATTCTAAACATCATTGAAACATAAACAATTATTATTGTGCATCAACTATTTTAGAACGTAACCGTGTGCTTTTAAGCAGCTTAAACCCAAATTTTTGCGACTGTTTACTTTGCGAGATTTACTGTAAAAATATTTTTGTTGACCGCCATTATTTTTTCCTGGACTGTACATATTTATCTTATATTCGAACAGGTTATTTGCTGTCTTTATTAGATACACCTACGGTGACCGCCTAACGGTGTTGTTACTAGCTAATAAATCTTTAATTATATACGTAGGCAGACTCGATAAGATGGCTGGCCTGGAGACCGACTATCGAATCCACGTGACCAATTTAGTAAAATTTTATTTTTATAATATTAATATAGTCAACCCTCGTCATACCGATATTTTCGTTACGCCAAAATTTATCGGTGAAGCGGGTTATCGGTAGATCGGGGGGGAGTTTCTACCGATAATATATGAGTAATACGCGAAATATCGATTATCAGGGGTGTTAGACGAAGGTGTCATAGCTTTATTGTTTACTTGTATAGACTAACAGTTGTGAATAAAATTATCAATAGACGTTTGCTTTTTTTTGAAATAGAGTGAGGTAATATACAGTGCGTAACAAAAGTTTTTGGAATTATATTTTAGTCTTGTGTGATGAAAAAAAAAAAAGCCAAATTGTCCAGAATTTATAATTATATTTTGTATAATATAGAGAACAAGTTTA